>SJYQ01104807.1:19764-62460 GCA_006410935.1 Redunca redunca | reverse complement strand
TTCAAATACTAGGAATAAAAAAGCATATATTTTACCAAACTTAAATGCACATTAAAGTACTGAATGTGAGATTAAAAATAGAGAAATAAATAAAATATTCAGGGATAAAGTGATTTAACTTGAACTGAATTTGTATAAAATAATCTAGGGGATGGGAGATGTGGAATGGGATATAAATTAAAGAAGACTGGCCGTGAATTGACAATTATTGAAGCTGGTGATGACTACAGGGTTGCTCATAATACTGTTCTATACACTTTTGAATATGTTGTAAATGTATCATAATACAAAGTGGTGAAAGATTAAGTAACTAATACATTTTTCTGCAAATGCAAAAAGAGCTCTACTGTCAAGAGAGAAGCTTGTTCTAGAAATTATACCTTATCAAAATGGAATCTATTCTGTAGGAGTGGAGGGATACTCTCAGCCCACTTTCTTCTCTGTTTCTTCCCAGCAAACCTCAGAAAATATGGTGTTGTCTCTTGAAATGTAGACACTGAATGACAGGAGGTGGGAAGAAAAGTGTTCACCAGGAAAGCAGCAGGTTTATCTCTTGGTTTTGGAGAATCTCTGCTTTGTCCTCACCACTCTGGAGAGGGGTGTGGAGTTTCAGGCTGAAGGCGATTTGTGCAGATCCAAGTGAGCACAAATCCCCTTCAGTGCCAGGTGCAGCGCAGCAGATGTTCCCGGGACCTTGGAAATGACTTAAGGAACCACAGCCACAGGGCATGCTGGCAGCTCTGTGCTGGCACTGGGAGGGGTGAGTAAGATGCCGCTGAAGGAGCTAGGATTAGAGGACACTGAGAACAAAGGGGCTGGAAATCTCTAGGGAGTCTACCATCTACATCAAGAAGTTCAAACCATGACAAGTTTAGTTCTAATCCTGGCTAAAAATGAGAATGAAAGCTAGGTAGGTTGGGAATAAGATGCCAACACAAGACTTCTCAGGCCTGGCAGGACTGGGAAAGAGGACTCAGGGTCCCCTGCTGTATACTGTAATGTGCAGGAGGAGCTCCAGGGTCAGGAACATACAAAGCTCTGCCAGGAGAGAGGAGGAGATGCAGTGGATAGCAGAGAGGCTGTGGTGCAGTGATTATGCATCTCTTAGGAATATGACATCACATGTAATCACACTAATTCCAGGAAGTAGGTACCATTCAGTGACGGTGGCGATGGAATCCAAACCCTGCTCTGAACTCTACAATCTGAGTTCAAGATCTTCCCTTTTTCTGTTGTACTCTCTGCCTCCCATCTCATTGAACTGACTGGGTACGTGGAAGAGTCCTCTAGCCACTTGGTGCAGTTCTTGTCTCTGTATCCCACACAACCCCTTGTTAAATGCCAAGCCCTTACATAGGGTCGCAAAGAAGCGAAAGAAGTTGCAAAGAAGTCTCCTGAAGCGACTTAGCACACAAGCATGTCCTTAGGGGGCCGTGGAAGAGAGCCGACATGGCAGAGGGAAGAGTCAATGGGAATGCTTAGGACTCTAGAGGCAGACTCACCTGCGTTAAATCCTGCTTTATGTTTTCCCACATCACTGGCTTCTGGCAAGTTTCCTGTTCTTTTGCAGTGCATTATTGTCTGTAAAATGAACAGGGTATTATCTAATTGAAGGGTTGTTATGAAAATGAAATTTAAAATGGGCCATAAAATATACTATTAAAGTCACCAGGAACCCCACTCTTCCTTTTTTTTAAACTTTTTTTTTGTGTCACTTGGGGTCCTGGGATAAATGGAAACAAGATACCCTGAGAGGCAGCAGAATCTTGGGAGGTTTTATTAGCACATGGCATCCCCATACCAAGAAAGTCAGGTACTTGACCTGTCCAAACTTGACTGGGAAAGAGTTGGTTTTGCGAAAATTTTATGAGTCAAAATATTACAGTACCTTGCCCAGACTCTTCCCAGTTTCCCATCCCATCATCACAGAAGTAAGGGAGTTGGAGGCAGTTTCTTGCTGATTGTGATCTTGTCCAAAGGACTTTTTGTTTTTATAGCTAGTCTATAATTCTCAACATTGCCAATCAATTGAATTTCCAAGGAGCAAGTAGCCTAAGTGATACATATATTTTAAAAAATGAATTCCTTTGGGCTGGGGCAAGGGTGTCATTCTAAAGCAATTAGCTGGAGCACCGTGTCAAGTAAAGTCTAAGACGCTTTTTCAAGGAGATCCAAAAGTATGGAGGATTAAAGAATGATGTAATGTTGTAATGTATGAGGAGTTTCTTTCCCTCACATATTGTAATACTTAAGTGAGAAGCCCAGGTTGAGGGATGGCTCTGCTCTCTGTGGTGTGTGGATACCTATCGACTGCTATGGTGTGCAACTGATATACTGCAAAACTTTTGCTTGTCTATATAAAGGTTTTTATGTTTTTTAATATTATTCCTCAATATATAGCTCTGGGTCACTAAATGCTAGCTCCTTTCTTCTTTCCATGTCATCTCTACCAAGTATGTTAAAGATGGCCAGCACCTTTGCTAATAAATTTATGACATGTTAAAAAAATTATTAATTTGCAAATAATGTTTAACTCTGACACTTATAAATAGCCTTACTTTTCATTAGAACAATCTCTAGAGTTGTTACTGACTTGGAGCAGTGGGTTTTTATACTTATTTTTCAAAAGAATCACCTGAATGATATTTAATATATTAATAGAATTTTGTTATTGAATTTAATTTTAAATGTCTTATGAGGTTAGCTGCTAACAACTCTAAATTTTGGCTGAGTTTTTAAAAAGTGACCAATAGTAAATATGCAGACTTTAAGGAACAGGGAAAATAAATTTTCAACCTCAGAGTCTCTTTATCACTTTTTTAAGACTGTTTTTGATCAATAGCCATCCTATCAAGAATGAGTCCCCAGGAGAATGCTATAATTTTGTTCATTTCAAGCTAAGTCACTGGTGACATTTCTACTGTATTTGTTCTCTCCACTTTATGAATATTTTTTGCTTACCAAAAGACCATTATAGAACCTTCCCTAACATTTATTTTTTTAAGTCATTCCCTGGAACAATTAGAACTTTTCTTTTTCCTTGACTCACTGCACTGATTTTAGATCCATTGAACAGATTATATTATGATTAAATTGGGTGGGTTCATACTACCATTCTTTAAATGGTAATAAATCCTCATAGAATATATTTTCCAATGTATGCATGATCCCCAATATCCAGATGAATAAATAAACTCATCAATTATCTGGACTTTTTGTTTTTCCAACACAAAATACCAAGTAAAGTCTCTTATCTAGAACACTTTTCCCCGCCGCTTACCTAGTAGTTTGTGTCTGTAGACAGAGCTTTTGACAATAAAGGAAATGAAAAACCAGCCTGAAAGGATCATCTAGTTTTCTTGAATTCTGGGCAATGTCCCAAGATTGAAATGAATTGTTCTCTGAGCTGTGGGGAGTAGATGTCTTAAATCGCTCCTTTACAAACTGCAGGAGGCTTGAGACTATGAAACGGTAAAATGTCAACTTGAAGGAAATTAAAGTTTTCAAATACTGAGCTTGACCTGAGAGAAAAGGTTGATTCCTGAGTAACCACTGTGGAGGAAACCACAGCCACAGTGGATCTAAGCGGGAATATTATCTGGAGCCTAAAGTACCAGAGGCCACCACACCAGCAGAATGCTGAGATAAAGAAGGGAAAAGGACAAACAGGTCTTAGAGTCAAGGCTACTGCCATGGAGCCAATGAAGCATGGTGAGCCTTGATTCTCATTGCTGATTCTGTCACGTATCACTATGTAAACCCGGGAATCTCAGCCTCTATAAGCCTCATCTGTAAAATGGGGCTAAGAATAGAACCTAATCAGTGAGTGAGCATGTATACACTTAGCACACAGCAAATGCCCAAAGACAGAACTCTTATTAATCCCATGAACTGCTGTGAGGAATATCTGAGATAAAAAGACATGAAATTCCCACAAGGAACATCTAAGATAAACGATTTGAAGTGCTGTAAAATTTACAGAAACGCTGGACTGGAAAAAACACAAGCTGGAATCAAGATTGCAGGGAGAAATATCAATAACCTCAGATATGCAGATGACACCCCCCTTATGCCAGAAAGTGAAGAGGAGCTAAAAAGCCTCTTGATGAAAGTAAAAGTGGAGAGTGAAAAAGTTGGTGTAAAGCTCAACATTCAGAAAACGAAGATAATGGCATCCGGTCCCATCACTTCATGGGAAATAGATGGGGAAACAGTGGAAACAGTGTCAGACTTTTTTGGGGGGGCTCCAAAATCACTGCAGATGGTGATTGCAGCCATGAAATTAAAAGACGCTTACTTCTTGGAAGAAAAGTTATGACCAACCTAGATAGCATATTCAAAAGCAGAGACGTTACTTTGCCAACAAAGGTCCGTCTAGTCAAGGCTATGGTTTTTCCAGTGGTCATGTATGGATGTGAAAGTTGGACTGTGAAGAAGGCTGAGCGCCAAAGAACTGATGCTTTTGACCTGTGGTGTTGGAGAAGACTCTTGAGAGTCCCTTGGACTTCAAGGAGACCCAACCAGTCCATTCTGAAGGAGATCAGCCCTGGGTGTTCTTTGGAAGGAACGATACTAAAGCTGAAACTCCAGTACTTTGGCCACCTCATGTGAAGACTTGACTCATTGGAAAAGACTCTGATGCTGGGAGGGGTTGGGGGCAGGAGGAGAAGGGGACGACAGAGGATGAGATGGCTGGATGGCATCACCGACTCGATGGCCATGAGTTTGGGTAAACTCCGGGAGTTGGTGATGGACAGGGAGGCCTGGCGTGCTGTGATTCATGGGGTCGCAAAGGGTCGGACATGACTGAGCAACTGAACTGAACTGAACTGAAGCAGATTCAAATTATTGCTAGTTTGTTTAATGTTAATTAGACCTACCTCAACAGCTCATCAGAGGTCTAGAAAAAAAAATCTCAAACCATAATGGGAATGAGCACTCCTTCTGTACCGGTGCCTAGAACTTGTGTTTTCAGAAATTTAGAGCGGACAGTTATTTCTGTGTATGTGCCTGATCAGATAGAGAGCTGACACTGCTGGCAGTCATGCTCTGCACCTGAATGACTGCCTGTTAGTTTAATAAAGCACAGACCTGTCCCTTGTCTTTGGAATTAAGAAATGCTGGGAAGGAGACAGCAATTGGAGAGTCACATTCCTTAGTTCTTCCTTATCCTGCCTTAGATCCCATCATTCCTAGGTTGTCTGGTCAGTATATTAACCATACTTTGAGCCATTCCAAAGGCTCATGATGTCCTTTCATACATAAGACTAGCCAGTTACAAAGACCAGCTTTCTGCCTCTGCAGAAATTGAATTTAGCATAGGGAGAGCTGAACCATTGGTTGAGATGGGTTGACTGAAAGTAAAATGAATTCTGCTACTTAAATACTTTTCGGGTAATTCCCTGTCAGTCCAGTGGTGGAACTCTGCAGTCTCACTCCCGAGAGCCCAGGTTCAATCCCTGGTTGGGGAAGTAAGATGCCACAAAGCCACCCGGTGCAACAAAACACGCGGTGCAACAAAAAGAAAGAAAGCAAGAAAAATTCTTGGGAGGAAAACATTAACTAAATATTGATAATAACAAAGTGTCTTGTTTGCTGTGGGAGTGTAGAACAGCACAAGAAAAGAGGCTTATCAATTGGAAAGATGCTTTGAGTTCCTTTATAAAAGATGCTTTTAGAATCTGAGAACTTTTGCTACTTGATAGCAATTCTGTGGGAAGACTGACTTTTTCTCAAGGCCTGCCAGTATCATCAACTTACAGCCCAGGGAAAAGAGCATTAGAAACAAGTCCTGTGGATGAAATAACATAAGTTATATACAGTTGGCAAAATACATGATATTTTAAAAAATATCCTTGACCCTGGGCTCTACCTTTAGACGAAAGGAAATAAGCAATAAATAAGATTTTGTGACAGGAATTCTGAAAATATGTGAGAAATGTTCCTTTTTTCCCTTAAAATGGATAACTTTGCATGTATATACTATGATTGACATCACTCACATTTATTGAATGACTCTCCATTCTACTCTCATTAATAAATGAAGAGATTTATTCTCTCCATATCTTTGTAAAACACCTATCTGCAAGTCCCTGGGGGAGTCTCAGCAAAGGGGCACCGCGTGTTTCCTTTCTTCAGTTGTAGTTTCGGCTGTGCTGAGTCTTCCTCACTGCACATGGGTTTTCTCTAGTTGCCGCAAGCGAGCACTACTCGCGTGGGCTTCTCACTGCAGTGGTTCACTGCAGCGCGTGGGCTTCTCACTGCAGTGGTTTCTCTTGTTGTGGCACATGGGCTTAGCTGCTCCAAGGCATGTGCAATCTCCTCAGACCAGGTATCAAACCCATGTCCCCTGCATCGGCAGGAGGATTCTTAACCCTGAACTACCAGGGAAGTCTGGGCTATAGTAGTTTAATCAACCTAATCCTCAAAAAACAAAAACAAACAAAAAAAAACCCTGAAGCTTCCTTTATGGCTTTTCTTGCCCCCAATACAATGCAGCCCAGCAATGCTCGGCTCTCTCAGCTCACTAAGTAACTGGAAAATGGCCCATATCCTGTATAGTGCCCTCTCCTAAAATCCTCCAAAGGGGGAGCCAGATGAAGGGTAGGGAAATGTGGGGCTGTGTGTAAGGAGGGCTCCGCCTCCTGCTTTTCCATCATTCCCCTTCTTCCTTCCAGGTCACAGGTGAGGATGGGTAGGTGGATAAACCCATTGACTAGAACATATTTGTATCTGTTCACAAAACACTAAGAAGAGTACACTTGATTATGAATTGCAGTAATTAGCAGTGAGCAGTTCAGTTGATGTTAGTGTAACTGCTCTTCCAGGCAGAGGTCAACATTGCCTCGTGAATGAGTGACTCAGCAAAGCAAAATTGTGAGTTTTCACTGCTGTAGTCCAATGTGGCCCTCACCGAAGTGATCACAAGAAAGAGCTCAGCAGGAAAGCAAGGCTGGAGAGAAATCTGGTGGTATAGCACAAGGATTATTATTATTTTATAAGATTTGTGGTACCAACTGCTCATTGTTAACACAGATCCATTCTCCTCTCCTGGGCATTTCCCCATCCCATCCCAAGACTGCATTTCCCTCTCTCCTTTGAGACCAGAGACCAAATTTGTGAATTTGTGGATTATGAGTTTGTGGCCATAGGACTCAATTCTCCAAAATGGAATGTGAGTGGAAGTGCTGAGTACGACTCCTGCATCATTCACTTAAATTGAAATTGGCGTTCTGGACCTGACCTCTCTCACTCTTCCCAGTCTGCCCAGGACCCATCTTTGACCATGCAGCTGAAATCAGGACTCTTTTGGGGAGCAGCGCGGTTGCAGAGGTAACAAAATGGGAGAAACATGAGTACCTGAGTACATGTGCAGAGGAAAGCCAGGCTGGACCTGCAATGCCCACTTCAGGACCTCCACGTGTGAGGGAAATAAATGCTGGTATTTTCTAATCCACTGTATTTTTGGATCTCTTTGATAAAGCATCTTGGACTTCACCCTGATGCAATACATTGTGCAATATATCTTTCCACAAAAATATAATAATATTCATTTTTATAGCTGTATAACAAATTACCATAAACTTAGTGCCATAAAACAAGAGAAATTTGTGATCTCACAGATCTGTAGGTCATGCTTAGGTGAGCTGTCTGCTCAGGGTCTCTCCAGGCTGAAATCAATGTGTTGGCTGGGGCTCCCATCTCATCTAAGGCTCATGGTCCCCTCTTTCAAGCCCCCAAGTTGTTGATAGAAGGCATTTCCTTACTGCTGCAGACTGAGGTTCCTGTTTTCTTGCTGGCTTTAGGGCAGGTCCATTCGGAGTTGCTGAGCCTGTCTGCAGGTCCCTGCCACATGGCCCCTACAGGTGGTTCACAGCACAGTTATTGTTCCTTTCAAGCCATTAGGAGCTCATCTCTGACTTCTTTCTCAGATTCCTATGATCTGGAGAAAATTGCTTTTGAAGAACTTGCCAGGTACTTGCCTGGTGCTCCAGTGGTTAAGACTGTATGCTTCCAATGAAGGGTGGGGTGGGTTCAATGCCTGGTCAGGGAACTAAAATCCTACATGCCACATGGCCCCCCCCAAAAAAAAATTGAAAAAAAAGAACTTGCCTGATTAGGGCAGTCTCACCTTGATAACTTTCCTTTCACCATACTAGGTGATATAATAACAGGAGCAATATCTCATCAGTTTCAAGTACTTAAAAACAATTTCTGTATTTTTAAAAATGTTTGTATTTTTGTGTATTGTATACACAATGGATCTGTTTTTAGGAAACCCATTTACTCCCTCAACAATAAAAGAAGCATTATACTATTTAATTAGCACATATTATTTACATATATAGGTAAAATGAACTTAAAATCTGAAATGTAAAGAATTTAATTTCATTAACATATTTAGATAAACAGCATTATGTAGCAGAAAATGCATAAGCATCAATGCCAAAGAGAAGAAAGACGGAATTCCAGATCTGCCAAATTTGTGTGCTAGGGTTTAGTTTGAATTTCAAATTTTAACTCTATCTTGAACTTTTAACCTCTCAGTAGCCATGTTTAATATGTTTACATATATTGTAATAACTGTTATGTTTGGTCTTATATCATCTTGTTTGATATGATCATTTTTAATGTTTTCCTGCTTTTCATAATGTTTTGGGTTTTTCTGAAAATATAAATAAATTTTTGCCTACTTTTTTGTGATTTAGAATGTAGACATCTTGTTATTAATTCTCCCAAGGATATGTTTAAATTTTTGCCTACTTTTTTGTGATTTAGAATGTAGACATCTTGTTATTAATTCTCCCAAGGATATGTTTAAATTTTTGCCTACTTTTTTGTGATTTAGAATGTAGACATCTTGTTATTAATTCTCCCAAGGATATGTTTAAATTTTTAATACCCTTTAAAATATATGTCTTTTATTTTTTAATTCAAAAAGGAATCAACATTTTATATCATTTCTACATATGATAAGAAATTTTACTCAATTTACTCCTTATTCATTCCTTACCTTTGTCAATATAGTTTTCTGCCCAGAATCTATACTATTATATAAAAGCTCTATCTACCTTCAAGGGAGTGGGTTATACAGGGTTTTTATACCAGAGAGTGGGAATTTCAAAATTCTACCTACTATAAGAATACTAGTATGTAGTATTAACATATATGTGATACATAATATAAAACTATAGTATAATAATGCTTACTTAAACAATAATTATGCTTACTATATGCCAGGAAGTTACAAACTACTTTACAAGTATTTTATCACTTAATCCTCAAAATAGTATTATGAGAGATAGTATTATATTCCCCATTTCAAAGATTACAGAAGTAATTGAGGCTTAGACAGGTTAAGTAATTTGCTCAAAGTTATGCAGCTAGTTAAGTGGCAGAAACTGGCCTATACCCAGCTCAAAGAGCATAGACTTTGGAACTGGACATGCTCCTAGTGCCCTATAATTCTCCTTTATAGCACTTGTCACAGTGCCAATTAAATAATTATTGTGAAATAAGTTGGTTAGGTAGATTACAAATGTCATCAAAGCAACTGAATTTATTTTAGAGTGCATTCAGCAAGAACTAACAGGAAATCAGACTAATAGTGGTTTAAACAAATAGAGATCCACTTTCCTCATCTAAAAAGAAGTGGCTACTGGTAATATTTCAGAGGCTCAACAATATCACGATGTCCCTTTGCCTCTCTTGGGCTTTACTTCATGGGTGGCTGCAGCTCCAGCCATCACATCCAAAACAAAGCTGGAAGAAAGAAAAAGGGATGAAGCTAGCCATATCTGACTCATTTGAGTGGGAAAGCCAACTTTCCATTCTGGAGCTTGGCCATAACTGGGTTGCTTACAACTCTAAGCTGCAAGGAAGCCTGGAAGAGTGAGATTTTGCACAGTCTACATTGAAGAAGAAAGTTGTAGTGAATATTTTGTAAGCAAAAATACTTTCTGATATAGGCAGGGACTGCATCTGTCTTATTTTGTCTTCTGCACCCAGTTCAGTGGTTTCTACACTGTAGGCTCTTAATTACTGTGCGTGAATGTTTGCTAAATAATGCATCCAAGGACTTCCCCGGTGGAGTGGATAGGAATGTGCCTGCCAGTGCAGGAGACCTGGGTTTAATCCCTGGTCCAGGAAGATTCCACATGCCATGGGGTAACTAAGCCCATGCGCCATGAGTCCGCACGCTAGTGAAGTCGACATGCCCTAGAACCTGTGCTCTGCAGCTAGAGAAGCAACCACGAGGAGAAGCCTGGCCACAGAAATGAAGAGTAGCTCCCAGCCACCACAACTAGAGAGAGCCTGAGCAAAAGCAAGAGATCCAGCGCAGCCAAAAATAAATAAATAAGAACAAAAATAATGCATGTGAAATGCTTAGCTACGTGCTTAGTGTAAACCGGATAGTTGATTAACGATGATTACTAGTAGCTCTATCATTCGTGAGTGCATGCTCAGTCGCTCAGTCATGTCCTACTTTTTGCGACCCCGTGGACTGTAAGCCTGCCAGTGTCCTCTGTCGATGCGATTCTCTAGGCATGAATACTGGAGTGGGTTGCCATTTCCTCCTCCAGGGGATCTTCCCATCTCAGGGAACAAACCCATGTCTCCTGTGTCACCAGCACTGGTAGGCAAATTCTCTACCACTATGCCACCTGGGAAACCCCAACTACATAGTTTAGTAACCCCAAACTTATATATGTGTGCACCTGATGGATGCTTTTCAACCCCCCACTGATTGATTCAAGATAAGTGCCAACAGCTGATAGCTCTGTTGGGCACATTAGCCACAGGGGCTGGAAGGGGCCTGCTCTGGGTTGAGGAGTAAAGTGAAGTCTAAGTCACTCAGTCATGTCCAACTCTTCACGACCCCACATACTATACGTTACTTTGCCAACAAAGGTCTGTCTAGTCAAAGCTATGGCCTTTCCAGTAGTCATGTATGAATGTGAGAGTTGGACTGTGAAGAAAGCTGAGTGCCAAAAAATTGATGCTTTTGAACTGTGGTCTTGGAGAAGACTCTTGAGAGTCCCTTGGACAGTAAGGAGACCTAACCAGTCAATCCTAAAGGAAATCAGTCCTGAATATTCTTTGGAAGCACTGATGCTGAAGCTGAAATTCCAATACTTTGGCCACCTGATGGGAAGAAGTGACTCATTTGAAAAGACCCTGATGCTGGGAAAGATTGAAGGTGAAAGAAGAAGGGGCCAACAGAAGATGAGATGTTTGGATGGCATCACCAACTCAATGAACATGAGTTTGAATCAGCTCCAGGAGTTGGTGATGGACAGGGAAGCCTGACGTACTGCAGTCCACAGGGTCGCAAAGAATCAGACACGACTGAGCGACTGAACTGAATACAGTCCATGAATTCTCCAGGCCTGAATACTGGAGTGGGTAGCCGTTCCCTTCTCCAGGAGATCTTCCCAACCCAGGGATTGAACCTAGTGCTGGAAGAAGTCTGCTCTTTGGTGAGTAAGTGGGAAGCAATGAATCTCCTTCTAGCCCCATAATGCCTTGTGGGCTAAGGCTGGCCAAAGGCGGATAGCCCTGTAGTAAACGTTCAGCTGCTGCTGCTTAAAGCTCACTTTACGCCAACTAGTGAAAGGGTGGTTACGAAAAGCGTTCTTTGGCTAAAATGAAAAAAATCCCTGCCCTGATGGTCGCAAGACTTCTCTGTCTGAAGCTGAGACCTAAAAAGAATATTAAGACTTCTGTATCAGCACCATGTTTTGGGGAACACTTCAGCAAGCTTACTCGTCTTCACCTTATTTCTCTATCTTTCCAACTGAGGACCAGATAATAAGGTATATTTAGACTGCCAGGGGAAATATACACTCTAGACTCTGCTCACTGTCTCAGAACTAGAAGCTGAGCACACTGATGTTGCAACAATGCTGGGAATTGCCAATAAGCTGCTTCCCTATTTCATTAACAGGCACTGTGTGACTTCGGTAAATATATTAGTTTTCTAGAGCTGCCATAACAAACTACCACAGGCTAGTGCTTAAACAACAAAGATTAATATCTCATGGTTCTGGAGGTCAGAGGTTCAAGAAAGATGTCAGCAGGTTGATCCCTTCCGAGGGCTGTCAGGAAGGGACATGTTCCAGGCTTCTCCCCTAGTTCCTGGCCTTTTGCTGACAATATTTGGTGTTCCTGGTTTTGTCTTTGTTGGCTGTAGAAGCATCACCTTGATCTCTGCCTCCATCTTCACATGGTGTTCTCCCTGGGTGCCGTGGTCTCTGTGTTCCCTTTATTGAATGTTACGTCATCTTAACTTGATCATCTGCAAAGTGCCTACTTTCAAATAAAATCAGTTTCACAAGTACTTGGGGTTAGGATTTGACATCTTTTTGTGGGGGACACAATTCTACTGAACACAATGAGAAACTCGTATATATGTATGTTCCTTTGTTGAAACAAAGACCAATAGTGATCTTTGGGTCTCCTACAATGTTAAAATTACTTCCAAGATCCTGTGCAGGATCTATAAAAAATGATTCTATGACCTGGGTTTTTAGGATAACATTGACTCCACGTAATGTTTTTCTATAAAAGCAATTGATTAAACATAATTAAAAGAGATTTACGTTTTGTGCCCATATGAAATTTCACAGATAACTTAATGACCAAGTCAGGAAAATTAATGATTTTGATTACAGTTGCAATTTGTGGTTTATAGCCTCTATGTGTCAGACGCTGTATTGAGACTTTAACCATAGTAATACATGTCTGTATGCGCGTGTGTATTAGTCGCTCAGCCATGTCCAACTTTTTGTGACCCCATGGGATTGTAGCCTGCCAGGTTCCTCTGTCCATGGAATTTTCCAGGCAAGGATACTGGAGTGGGCCATTCCCTTCTCCACGGGGTCTTCCCAATTCAGGGATCGAACCCTGGTCTTCTGAATTATAAGCAGATTGTTTATCATCTGAGCCACAAAAGAAGCCCAGTAATCCTGTAATCTGAGTGTTAATAGGCTCATTTTATGGATGAAGAAACAGTCTCAGGATAGTTAGACAAGATGCCTAAAGGCCAGGCCCAGCCTGAGAGGGGTGCCTAGAGAATACTAAGCAACCTATATTTGATTTTCAAAACTGTTACAACATGATACTTTTTTGGATTTCAGAAAATATGATCTCCATACATTAAGATCTCAAATCAGCTGTACAAATTACAATGGCTGAACATGACAAAATGGGATTCTGGACAAACTAGACTTTTAATAAAAAGAGAAAAATGTGACCCACAGTGCTGAAATGGCACTTCATTGATTTACTGATATCAGTTCCATCAGATACACCCTGGTACACCTGAAGTGAGCAGGCAGTGTTCTGTTTCTAACATTATTAAGAAAAATATGGATTGGTGTTTTAAATAATTCTTCTAACTTTAAAAAATATTATTTTTACCCTTTGAGGGCACTTTTCGGTGAAAATTAAAGAGGCAAAAACTCAAGTCTTGCCTAAGTCACAACTAAGACACTTCAGAAAGAGACAGTCATTATTGAAAGTTTAGTAACAAAAGAGTTTAGGAAAGTGCCATTTGTTTTAAATTACTCTTGTGGTCTAGAAAATGTAGATTTCTCATCAAACCATTTAATTGAAGTCTTCTTAATACCTAGGTTAAGTTACATTAAGGAGAAGACAAAGAATCTCTTTAAATCACTTTGCAGTAATAGGATTTTGTGGTTAAGAACCTAATTTAAAACAAATGGGCTATTGGCTAGATTTAGACATTTTTGTCATACAAATTTCTGCTCCACATCTACTCGCAGTAATGGATTTGGATCTATTATAAAAATGGTCCATTGTTTTGGACATTGTACCTTCATGTGAGTGTAGTAACTGATGAGCAACTTTTGAAAGTATTTGCTATTTGAAAATGGCCTGTTTTTATGACGATAAAGTGAAAGAATTTAGTGTAGATGTAAAATCAGCTTTAAGCCAGTACTACCCTTGAACTTATTTCTCCCCAGGAAGTTCAGATGAAGAAACCTCACGTATTCATTCAGCATTTATGTGTTAAATCCCTGTCATAAGCCAGGCACAGTTCTGGGTGAGTAAGATGTATCAGTGGACAGACTGATACAGATCCCTGCCCTGTGGGGTTTACTTCTATTATGGGGCAGGGGGCGGGGACAGGCGTGGGCATGCGTGCTAAGTCACTTCACTCCCGTCTGACTCTTTGCAAGCCTATGGATTGTAGCCAGCCAGGCTCCTCTGCCCATTGGATTCTCCAGGCAAGAATACTGCAGTGGGTTGCCATGCCCTCTTCCAGAGTATCTTCCTCTCCCGGGGATGGAAACCGTATCTGCAGCTACTGCGCTGCAGGGGAATTCTTTACTGCTGAGCCATCAGGGAAGCCCTGCAGGGTCAGGCAACAAACAATAAAATAACAAGAAAGTCAGAAGTATCAGAATAAAAGTCTGACTAAAATAACCAGAATGAAAAGTGATATGGTGATAGTGCCATGAGAAAAATGAAAACAATGATACCAAGACAAGAGGCACTGGGAAGGTTGGTAAGTGATGTTGTTTTAAATAGCTTGGTGGGGGCAGGCCTCACTGTGAAGGTGACAGTGGAATCCCAGACTGGAAAAGCTGGAATCAGGGCTTCCACTAGTTGAAACTGAGCAGAAACTGATGAAGTATCTGGTGCATGTATGTTGTCAGCAGTGGTCCAGCTTTGGATGGCGTTGCTGGGCTCCTCCTGGATGCGGAACAATCTGGAGACAAATCACTTAGTCTCATATTTTGCCAAGTGTACAAAGAAATCACAGGCTTTCACACAGAGGTGGTGGAAACAGGGACGGAGGTAAGTGGTAATGAAATGGTTTTATGTCACAGGAGCAAATTATTTAAATCAGTTCAGGACAAAGTGGGGATGTTCTGTGGAAGTTGACCATTGGAGATCAGACCATCCCTCAAGAACTTAGCATTGCCAGATCAATTTTCGGCATTGGAGTAGATTTCTGTTTCTTTGGTTGAGCAGCAGGTAACAGAATTGATTTACATTGAAGGGACACACTGACTATTATTTAGTAAGAGGTTCCCAGGGAACAGAGACTCAGGTCATAGAAGACTCATGTCTCTTGTCTGACTCACTCTGGGGAGGATGATGGTGGAGGGGAAGGGCAGGCAAGTGCTATTTTAACATCTCTCTGCCAGGCAAGCATAGTTGAATTTACATAAATTATTTGAAATTATTTAATGTGCTGACACTCTCTGCCTATCAGCCTCAGGTCTTGTGTTTATCAGATGCTGTCCGTGTGCCTTCACTTGCTTCTTTTCCACATGGCATTTGATCTTTGTTTACTGTGCAAGAGAGCTGTCCTTACTATGCCATGCAAACAAATATATCCCTGGCATATTTTTCTCTTGGTCTCTCGCATTTAGTTCGATAAAAATGACTTCACTGAGTCAAGGAAAAAATTCATGCAAAGCATCACAATTCACTTCTACACACCTAACTTCATATAGACAACATCCAAATCAAAGCAACTGCTGGAGAGAGTGAAAAAATTTATGATAAGTTCACAATATCATGCAGCTGAAAGACCCTTCGTTTAATTATTAGGATTACTCTGATTATAAATACATAAACTTCTTGGGGGATAAGAAATAAGAAGATTAAGTTGTCTTTTTCTAAGCAACACATTACAAGCTTAACCAAGATTAGTCCAAACAACTAAGATAATACATTAAGATTCCACTTATTTAATTTAAAATATTTCAAAAATTGAAGCTAACTCCTCAAAATATCCAAACTTAAAAAAAGGTTTTTGGTTTTTTTGGTGTTAATGATTGTTTTGTGTGTCGTGATTGTGCTTAATTGCTTACATTCTAAATAACTTTTTTTTGGTGGGAAGGATATTAATAGTTGTAGGAAAACTGACTGAAATTTAGCTTTTCTCTCCATAGAGTCTCTAAAGTGGAGAGTTTTTCAAATTTTTCCTAAGTAATTTCATACCCCAAATTTTCATCCTGGCCTCCATGGGAATGCATTAACCCTTCTTCAACAGACTTTTGAGAAATCTCTGGTTTACATATGGATAGCATGGGGACTTCCCTGCCAGTCCATGCTCCCACTGCAGGGACCCAGGTTCAATCCCTGGTGAGGGAACTAAGATTCTGCAAGTCACAAGACAAAAAAAAAGAGTTAAGACTAAAGATGGGTAGCATGGACTTTATTCCAAATGAAAAAAATAAAAGGTTTAAAATGGACTGCTCTCTCCTGGCTGACTGCCAAGTTTCTAATTTTCTACAATTTTTTTTTTTCATAAATAGGATAACCCTTACTAATAACTAATTTCACATATATTTAGCATAAAGTAGTTAAGCCATTCCAATGGATTTAATATAGGGATTAGTTACTAAATAAAGACTATTTTTTTTTAAATGAAAATTTAGGAATGAAATAGCTTTCTAAACAGGAGTCTTATGATATAACCTGAAAAAAATTCCAAGCTGGGTGTAACTCTTATGTGGGTAAAGGGAGTGAGTGGGGCATAACCTTACCGAGCAGCACTCACGGCACACAGAAATTCTTCAGAATCCACTGTTGAAAATAACTAAGGGGACCAGAGGTCTAGTAAATTCTAGAGTGAGATCTGGCTCAGGGAAACCAGTGCAAAGGCTGATAATCCACAACCAGGTTTGGAGAATCTGCCAAGCAGTCCTGCCTGCCAGGGAGTTATTTGCAAGAGGAACCATGGAACCTTGTGGATGAATTCACTCAAAGAAGACTGAGGTGTGCACCCTTGGTCCAAGGACAGTGGGTCATTGTTAGAGTGGAGGTTAGCAAGGTTTATGTTGCTCAGATTCCCTGTGGTCCTTGCTGTATCCGGAGATCAGAGTCCAGGGAGGAAGAGTGTCTGATAAGAAGCTAATCACTAGCATCTTGTAAAATGCGCAGCTCCATGGCCTGTAACAGGATACAACCTGAATGCTGGGGAGGGAGCAGGGTAAATTCCTCAGTTCAGCCTGAGGGCAGTTGGCACAGGTTGCAGTGGTTATTTGCCAGAAATGCCATTTGGGTCAGCCACCTGGGATCCCTTGGGCCATGTTACCTGAGTAAAGAGCAAGCACCACGGCCACCTGGTTGCCGGGTATGACCACAACCTGATACCTGAGCAAGTACCTCTGGGGAAGAGGGAGCAGAGGCTCCCACGTGCAGCCAGGAGGATTAAATCCTGGAGTCCCTGAGGTCACACACCCTCTGAGGATTCCTGAGCTATCCCAGGAAGCCTGGGAGGGGGCTGAGCTTCCCATGATTCATCTGTAAGGACCAGGCCAGATAGCTACTATTTTGTTAAAAATCCCTTGATTAAAAAAAAAAAATATATATATATATATATATATAGAGAGAGAGAGAGAGAGAGAGAGGGAAGAAGGAGAAGGGGGTGACAGAGGATGAGATGGTTGGATGGCATCATTGACTCAATGGACAAGAGTTTGAGCAAACTCCAGGCGATAGTGAAGGACAAGGAAGCCTGTTCATGGGGGAAGCTGCTGTTCATGGGGTCATAGAGTCGGACATGACTGAGTGAATGGACAACACAACTCCAAGGCTGGTGCGGCTGGGGAAATACAGGTTATACATGCAAGCGCCTTTTATTCAAAAGCCCAGTTCTTCTCACTGCTTGCTCCTCTCCATCCCCCACCCCTGCCGCCAACACAATCACAGCGCTTTAAAAGTGACCATACTTCCTGAGCTTTCACCAAGGATATTAATGAAACCGAGAAAAGGCTTTTGCATTATTTAGTCTAGTTTGGGAATCATCCTATGTTTAAAAAATGAAGCAGAATGAAACAAGAAGGATCCATTAAGGTTAATCATTCTATACAGCCATTGTGTGAGAATGAACAACTGGATGGATTCATTCAGGGACGGTTTCTTGGAGAAGCGAGGTGATATAAACACTAGAGAGGAATATTGCTCTGTTCCTACTGGTGACTGTGAGCCTTCAGTCTCCTCTGTGTAATGTTAGCTCAGGCAGTCATTGTGCATGCACACAGGCACACATGCACACACACAGGCACACACACACACACACACACATACACACCCACAGGCACACACCCCTCCACAGGGAGTTATCTAAAGTGGAGCAAGGTCATTGAACAGTACTTTCAGCAGTTCCCCAGGGTGTAATCCACAGTTCCATTGCCCTCCTCAGAAGATGACAAAGTAAGTAATAGCCATGAAAACTCTAAGTGCCCATATCTGAATCTCTTGGGCATTGTGAAAAGGGAAGCAGGCCCATGATTCAGTCAATTCAAACCATAAAAGCCGTACACCTACCAAGTGGGAGCTGGAAGCAGCTTGGCTTTCTGAGTCAGTCACCCAGGTTGAAATTCAGGGTCTCCCCTGTGTGATCCTGGAAAAGAAACTTACCTTCTCTTCCTCATCTGTGACATGGGAATAATGCTCCTGTGATGCTGTGAAGATGGAATCAGTTCAGTTCAGTCGCTCAGTCGTGTCCGACTCTTTGCGACCCCACGAACCACAGCATACCAAGCCTCCCTGTCCATCACCAACTCCCGGAGTCCACCCAAACCCATGTCCGTCAAGTCGGTGATGCCATCCAACCATCTCATCCTCTGTCGTCCCCTTCTCCTTCTGCCCTCAATCTTTCCCAGCATCAGGGTCTTTTCTAGTAAGTCAGCTCTTAGCGTCAGGTGGCCAAAGTATTGGAGTTTCAGCTTCAACATCAGTCCTTCCAATGAACACCCAGGACTGATCTCCTTTTGATGGAATAGATACAAAAATATCTAGAAAGGTGTTTGGTATATGGAAAGCACTCAATACACTAGGCTTGCCGTTCTGATCAGGAAGCGGGTGTCTCCCAACCACGAAGCTGGTGTGCACTTATTGGAAATACAAGAACTCAGCAAAACCAAGTTACCACTGTCCCTAGAAGATCATTCTGGACTCACGCCACCCTCCTGTGTCCCAACCCTTGACCATTTTGTTTCCTTCTGCAACAGGGGATAAGTCATTTGCTCCTCCTACAGCAGCCAAGAGCTGCTGTCAAGGTCACGTTCACGGTGCTGAGTGCCTGGAAGCTGGGCCTCTTAGCTGGAATCTCCCTGTGGGTGCTGTCTCGCCTGCTGCTGCTCTGGGGCTGGGGGTAGCTGTCACAGCTGCTTTCCCGTTGATGCTTCTTCCAGTCAGCGTCACTATCAAGTGCCAGCCACTGCTGCTGCCAGCTCTGCACCTGGGGCCGGATTTTGAAAAGGCTTAGGGAAGGAACAAGGAGGTATCTCCTCTGCCTTGTATTGGGCTGGCCTCTCCCGGGGCTGGGGTTTGGCACTGAGGCCCCTTCTCTGTTCTCGAGGAGGAAAAGCTGTATTTGTAATTAAACCAGAGGGTTTTCCCTGACAATCCAGTGGTTAAGACTCTGCACTCCCACTGCAGAGAGCACAGCTCAATCCATGGTCAGAAAATTAAGATCCAGCATGCGGGAAAAAAAGGACATTTATAATTAAAATCAAGAAAACTTTGAGATGTTTGCATGCCCTAATCCTTCCTTCCCTAATCTACCAGTTAATAATGCTTTGGAAATTATATCATTTAATCCAAGCAACAGTAGAACATGGATATTATTTTCTCCATCTTATATATAACAAAGCTGATAGATTTCACAACTGGTTGGAGGCAGAGACAGGACACAAACCCAAATGTTCTGGCTCCAAAGCCCCTCTGCCTTCCCCTAAATTTATAATTACACACAAAATTCTTGGTAGACAAAGAGTTAGTTCTACAAATATAGACCCAATATAGGTCCTAATCCATATAAAGTACTCAATTATAGTTTGTTGAATAAATGAATGCATATGAATAAGTGTGGGCTTCCTGTGTGGCTCAGACAGTAAAGAATCTGCCTACAATGCAGGAGACCTGGGTTTGATCCCTGGGTGGAAGATCCCCTGGAGAAGGGAATGGCTACCCAGTCCAGAATTCTTGCCTGGAGAATTCCATGGACAGAGAAGCCTGGTGGGCTACAGAGCATGGGGTTGCAAAGAGTAGGACACAACTGAGCTACTTTCATTTATGAGTAAGTGTAAGCACAAGGCAATAATCAAAACTCAGTGATAAATAGAAGTTATAGAATTATGTTAGGCAGTTAGTTCTTTCAGTATTATTCATACAACAGCATACAGCAGCCAAGAGCTGCTCTCAAGGTTATGTTCACCACACTAAGTGCCTGGAAATTGGGAATCTGAGGAACAGGCATATTAAATATTGTTCAGTGTTATGCCCCCCAGTTCAGTAAACAACGGTCAGATACAGAACATGGGGAACATGCTGTTTATAAATGATGGAGGCTCCATTTAACTTTGCAGTGCACAGCAGGACAGTTGAGTGTTGGGCATGGGGGCCCACTCAGTCTAGGACACCATGTACATTAAAGACCTGAGAGGAGATCAGTATGGCTTTGTGCAAGTCAGCCTGGACTGGAACCAATGGTGAGAACAAACAGGAATCATAGCAGGCATGCCTGACAAGTGACTTCTGCAGTTAAACACATTGATACTAAGCAGTGCATGAGAGCTGACACACAGAATCAGCTAATGTGTTCAACTGTAGGGAGGAAATGAAATATACCTTGGAGGAAGGAGAAAGAAAAGCAGGAAAAAAAGCTCAGTGTGTATAAGGGGGGAAAAGTTAATAGACTTTTATATGAATCAGGAAATGAAATTCTTTCCAAAAGGTCCTGTTCCTCTGTCTACACTACAAAGAATGGACAAATTTGCCCTTAAATTGTGGATTCAACTTTCTTTTTTTTTTCCTTTTTATTCTCCCTAATGAATTACTAGTTTGTAAAGATACCTTAACAGCAACTTTAGAAACTACAAAATGTTTTTCTACCATAAAACCTGCCATAAGATTTGGATTACAGGCACAAAAGAGCTCAGGCAAAGATCCAGAAATCTCAGTAACATAATATTAAATTAAGAAACAAACCACCATACATCTCTGGTTATTGGCAACTGTATGTCTTAATATTTTACACTATTGTGTGATGTTGCAACTCATTCATAAATTCCTCAGTCATTTGCTGCTGCTGCTAAGTCGCTTCAGTCATGTCCGACTCTGTGTGACCCCATAGACGGCAGCCCACTAGGCTCCTCCGTCCCTGGGATTTTCCAGGCAAGAGTACTGGAGTGGGGTGCCATTGCCTTCTCTGCATCAGTCACTTAGTATTTACTAAATCTTACTAAGTAACAAGTATAAAGCTGAGGACAATGCGGCACTATCCTGGCTTCAAGGAGCTCATACCTACTAGGGGATATAATTATATTAATATATCTTATTACAATAAGATATTTATAACTGCCCTGAAAGCACACTGCCTGGGAGATGGTTGGGGGCTGTAAGGTTTCCCCTTACAGGGAGAGGAGTCTACCCATGAGTTACATCTCGATTAATAAGTAACAAAAGAAGAGTGTGTGACAGGTCCAAGCACAGTGAACAGACTCTGTGAAGACTTGGCAGCTTGCTTGAATAGTGTAAATTCTATAAGGGTAGATTCAGATAATATGAGGCATGGAGATTATATACTTGGGGGAACCCTTTTTAATAATAATGGTAAAAATTTATAATACAAAATTATTTATTAAATGAAGATGTATTTAGAAAGAGACAATAGATGACAACTTATGTCTGTAAAAGCTGACAAATATTGCAAAGCTCACAAAATCCAGGAAAACAATATTGAGTAATATTCAATAATACCAAAGGAATATTATTGAATGAACTAGCTGTCTAACAGAACTCTATAATATTTTTTCCTATCATTTTGGAGGAGTTTACACTCTTTGATAGCCTCTTCATATGGCAACAATTTTGCAATATGGTATGTATTGAAAAAAAGAAAGATAATCCATTAACTTTCCTGTAATAGTGGATAAAATTTGATTTTTCTTATTATCAGTTTAGAAAAAATATGTTTCAAGTTTACAACTCTTTGTTGCTAATGCCATGTTAAATTTTTAGGAGTGTTTTCAAATTTGGGGAAACAGTGTCAAGATACTTTTATGCATAAGCTGTAAGATTTTGCATCTTTTTGGCTCATCTTCAGTTCTCTTTGAATTAATGATATTTATCATCCAGTTATTAATAATCTTTTCATTATGGTGACATATCATGAGTTTTATATCATCTTCCTCATTGCTAGTTATTTTGTGTCATCAGCAAGAAATTTAATATTTTTTCCATTATATTCACATGATTCACTCCACTTTAATTAATTAGATTATCAAACAATATCCATGAGACTTTTTATTACTTTGATTCAAAATTTATCTCTTTCTGTGAATTAGTTTTCAGTTTCACAATAATTTCTACAGATTTTACCACTTACTCAGTTTTATCATGTTTCATATTTCATTAATTTTATCTGCATATTTTATATTTCTTTAATAAATAAATTGAATTATGATAAAAGGAAGTACCAGTTGTATACATCCAAATCAGGAATCTGCAATTTCTCTCTAGTTTTATTGAAACTTTGATAGCCTCTTCATATGGCAACAATTTTGCAATATGGTATGTATTGAAAAAAAGAAAGATAATCCATTAACTTTCCTGTGATAGTGGATAAAATTTGATTTTTCTTATTATCAGTTTAGAAAAAATATGTTTCTGACAAACTGCAACCAAATTGTCTTTTTGAGTCTTTTAAATTTAAGCAAACTTATTTGTGTCCCTGTTGCAAATCCCAAACAGCTTCATAATGTAGATAACATAACAGTAGACCACACTATTATATCCAGACTGAAAAAACTCCAAATTGGTTTTATGGGTTTAGAACTCTATTTAGATGAACCAGAAAGCATATAGTTTTTAGAAAGTACCAAGGTAATCAATAACCTCAGGAATGGTGGGGCCATTTTTTTCTCCAGCAGGACTAAGGAATGAGCTGCACATAACACATATTCTGAAAACTTATTAATGATCAATAATAAGATCTTCTCACATTTGTAACAGTTGTGTCATCACAATGTTTGTGATTTTGCCTAGTGGCAGGTTGTAACTGAACAGATTTGTTTTACTTTGTTAAATTAAGTCACGCATAAATGCTTTTCAGGTGGCTAAATAAAGTTAAATACAAATATGTAATATTTATTCCACACAAATATGTTCTATTATATCCTAACTGAATATAATGCCAAGTGAGTTTTTCCTTAGCTGAATCCCCAAAATGCTGATGGCCATTCCAGTGCCAGTCAATACAAGGGATTGTTGATGGAAATAACTGATAAACCAACCACTGATAAGCATAAACCAGGAGTTTTATTTGAGCCAAACTGAAGACAGTAACTGAATTGTGTTCTGCCAGACTACAAAATAGAGGAGGTTTAGGAAGGCAAACACTGCAAAATGATTAAGTCGTTTGCTAAGAAGTAGGATTGAAGCTGACAAGAAGTAAGGGTGCTTGTTACAGAAAGGATTGGTTGGGGTGTAAATTGCCTGCATAGTTACAGGGGGAGAACTTGAGACCATAAGCTTGCAGCCGGCAGCTGCTTATAGATACTGGTTTGAGAATGACTGGTAGTATCCTTGAGTCTGATGTAGTTCAGAAAATTTAAGTTCTCAGTGATGCAGCAAAGTGTCTGAAACCACAGTCACTGTGGTCATCTGTCTCCATTTTGGATGCTTGAGCCACAGTTATTCCATTCTTATGTTTAAATGTGTTCTTTTTTTTAATGGTTAAAGCAGCTGTACAATGCATGTTTGACCAGCCATAAGACAAGCTGTCCTAGGTAGCATCAAGTTTAAGTTAAACCAAGAATAAGCCAGACTGACTTGCCCATACCTCACATACACTTCTCCACTGAGAAGGCCTGGGAATAACAACATTCCCAAAAGAATGAGCACCCCTAGTGCTCAGATCTTGGTTTGTCAATACCTTTGCAGGTTTGGAGCAGGGCCATTATAAGATTGGAAATCTAAAATATTGTTATTTTAGAAAACAAGAGATTCTGAGGACGTTTCAAGATTCACACAGATGAACTTGAAGGGGTGCCCACTGGCTAAATCTGGAACAACTTTAGATCAAAATAAAGTATGGTAATAGCAGATTATTGCTTATTGAATGATGATGATGAATTCACACCAATATATGTTAACTAATGAATGATAAATGGGGAGAAGAGAAAGCTCTTAGTTGGTAGAATACCAACTAATACATGAAGAAAGAATGAGCAAATTAGACAATCATCTTTGGGCAACCATTACAGTAATAGTTCAAGTCATTAATGAATGCAAAAACTAATGGTTAAACGTGTGCACGTCTAGATTCTCTATATGAACAGGTCCTGTTCCCAGGTGTTCTGTGCACACAGGGAGACAGCCTTTGGCTGTGATACTCTTCCTTACATTAATGGTGTTGCTATCTTGTACCCTTTACCTGAGATAAACTCTAGATTTGTAAGCATTGCTAAAATAAATAAATAAATAAATAAAACTAATGGTTGAAAGAACAGGAAATTCACATAGTCTTAAAATAATTCTCCATAAGACATTAATTGCAAAAGGGAAAGAGTAACTTTAGACTAGAGAAGCCCAATAAACACCACCTCAATCATGATCAAAGTTAACATCAGTAGTAATAGGACAAATGGAAATCATATACTATCTAAGAAGATGCAGTGAGAACACAGCATTACTTCTGTGATGTTCCTGCTAAAAATGCAAAAGCTGACTCTAGTCATGAGGGAAATAGCAGATGAACCCAAGCTGAGGGAAATTTTACAGAATAACTAGCCTGTAGTTTTCAAAAACATCGACGTCAAGAAAAGTCAAGAAAAGAGTAAGGAAGAGTTCCAGACTGAAGGAGTATAAAAAGATTTAAAAGTAAATGCAATACAAGGCAACCAATAAGGTATTAACTTCCAAAATATACAAACACCTCATACAATTCAATATATATATAAAAAAAAAAACCAACCAAATCGCAGAATGGGAAGAAGATGTAGATAGACATTTCTCCAAAGAAGACATACAGATGGCCAACAAGCACACGAAAAGATGCTTAGTATCACTAATTATTAAAGAATTGTAAACCAAAACTACAGTGAGGTATGAATGGCCATCTTCAAAAAGTCTACAAATAGTAAATACTGGATAGGGTGTGGAGAAAAGGGAACCCTCCTGCACTGTTGGTGGGAATGTAAACTGGTATAGCCACTGTGGAGAACAGTATGGAGGTTCCTTCAAAAACTAAGAATAGCATTACCATATGATCCAGCATTCCCATTCCTCTGCACATATCCAGAAAAGACAAAAACTCTAATTCAAAAAGATACCTGTACCCCAGTATTCATAGCAGCACTCTTTACAATAGCCAAGACATGGAAACAATCTAAATATCCACCAACAGATGAATGGATAAAGATGTGGGGTGTGTGTGCGTGTGTGTGTGTATGTATATAGAATATTACTATTACTTACCATAAAAGGAATGAAATGATGCCATCTGGAGCAACATGGATGGACCTAGAGATTATCATATTAAGTGAAGTAAATCAAAGACAAGTCTCATATGATGTCACTCGTGTGGAATCTACGATACAAATGAACTTACTTGCAGAACAGAAATAGACTCACAGACATAAAGCACAAACTTGTGGTTACCAAAGGGGCAACAATGTAAGACAGGATAAATTGAGAGTATAGGAGTAACAGATACACACTACTATATATTAAGTAGATAAACAGCAAGGGCCTACGGTAGCACAGGAAACTAAATTCAATATCTTTTATAACCTATGATGGAAAAGAATCTGTTAATGTATCTGTATGTGTAGAACTGTCCACCCAAATCTAGCACTACATTGTGAATCAACGATACTTCAATTTGAAAAAAAGAGATTCCCTAGGGCTTCCCTGGTGGCTCAGTGGTAAAGAATCCATCTGCCAATGCAGGAGACACAGGTTCCATCCCTGACCTGGGAAAGTCCCACATGCCATGAGGCAACTAAGCCCATGCACCAACACTACTAAGCCTCTGCTTAGAGCCCGGTAGCTGCAGCTGATGAGCCCGTGTGCTGCAGCTATTGAACTCCACGCACCTACAGCCTGTGCTCTACAGTGAGAGAAGCCGTTGCAGTGAGAAGCCCACACACCACAATTAGAGAAAAGTCACCACTCGCCCCAACTAGAGAAAAGTCTGCACAGCAACGAAGACCCAGCAAAGCCAAAGATAAATAGATACAATTAAAAAAAAAAGGAGATTCCCAAGGAAAGTAAATGCGGCACATCACCCTACATTCTCTATAAAATCACATAATTGGCAATAGCCCAGTGTAGTTGTGAAATTTTGCTATCACTTTTAAATTATTGAAAAATATCTACCCAACTACATGAACACAGAGCTATGACCCTGCCATGAACTCAAGAAACACCTGTACTTGTAGGGTCTTTATGCTTAAGCTTAATTAGCTTCATGATAAATTTGTATCTGCCTGTGAGTACATGAAGGTGGGATGCATTCCTAAAATAAAAGCACTAACTAAATCAATAAACATGGGTTATTATAGCATAAACTTGCGGGAGTATTTTCCCAGTATCATCTCCCAGCTGTTTGTCTTTATTTGTCTTCAGATCTCTTCAGTCATGATGTGTCTCCAACCTAAGCATCTTCTAGCTTAAATAATACATAGTTAATCCTCCTGGTCTGCACTAGTATTTATAGTGCTTCTCAAATGTCAGAGGACTTTCACTGAGCCCTAATTATCTGATGATTGCTACTCTTTTTTACCCTTGATCTCCTTGAGGATGTCTTGAATCTGCATTTCATATTGTAAGATTTCCCTTATATGTGGAAGTTAAAAAAGCCAAACTCAGAATAGATTAGTGGTTGCCAGGGGCAGGGGAAATGAGAAGATGTTGGTCAAAAGGTTTGAACTTCCAGTTATAAGTGGAATAAGTTCTAGGAATCTAATTATAGCACAGTGACTACTGTTAACAATACTATGTTATATACTCGAAAGTTGCTAACAGAATAGATCTTAAAAGCGCTCTCAATAATGACAAATACAAAAACAAAATGGTAATTATGTGAGGTCAAGGATGTGTCAACGAATCTTATTGCAGTTGTCATTCCACAATATATTCATGTATCAGTTCATCACAAGGTACACCTTAAAAAAGTTTACTTGAGATTTGCTAAAGAATAGATCTTAAATGTTCTCTCTCACACACACACACAAATGGTAACATGTCAAGAGATAAGAAACAAAGAAGATGCTTGTCTCTAGCTGGGATGGCTTAGGGGGATGGTCGGGGGAGTAGCAGACATGACTGACTGCCTGTGTGACCATTCACTCCATAGCAGGCTTGCTGGTTGCCTCCCATTAGAACTTCTTTCTTGGTAGCAAAGCCCTGGACAATGTCTCAGGCTAAAAATGACATTTGTCAGCCTCCTTTGCAATGTGAGAAGAAATCTTACCGGCACCTCTGGGCAGTCTCTTTAGAAGAGAGAGATTGGACCCTTCTCTTTCATTTTTACCCTATTGCTTAGAGTGAAGATGTGGCTGGACTGTGGCCTAAAAGCGTCAGACAGAAGAGCAGAAAGTTTAGAGGGAGCTCAAACCCCCTCATCACTTTATGGAGCTAATAACAACTGTCCTGGATTGTCTGCTTTTGTATTTCTTTGTGTAATTAAACTACACTTGAGTTGATGAATGCCTGGGAAGCAATTTCATTTAAACCATGAGCAAGTGAAAAGTCAGAAAAAAGAGTCAAAAGTAAGGAGAAAAATCACCAAAAAGGGGTGACTTCAGAAACCAAGGGGATAGAACTTTAAGAAGGGATACTTGCTGGAAACAGTATGGAATTTCCTTTAAAACTAAAAATAGAGCTACTATATATGATCCAGCATTCCCACTCTTGGGCATATATACTGAGAAAACTAATTTGAAAAGATATATGCACCCCTATATTCATAGTAGCACTATTTACAATAGTCGAGACATAGACACAATCTAAATGTCCATCGGCAGATGAATGGATAAAGGTGATGCGGTGTATAAATGCAATGGAATATTACTCAGCCATAAAAAGAATGAAATAACACCATTTGCAGCAACATGAATGGACCTAGAGATGATAATACTAAGTAAAGCAAGTCAGAGCAAGATAAGTATCACATGATATCACTTATATGTGGAATCTAAAAACTGATACAAATGAACTTATTTACAAAACAGACACAGTTGCATAGACTTCAAAAACAAACTTATGATTACCAAAGGGGAAATGGGGGAAGGATAAATTAGGAGTTTGGAACTGGCAGATACAAACTACTATATAAAACAGATAAATAACAAAGACATATATATAACACAGGGAACTATACTCAATATCTTATAATAACCTACAAGGGAAAAGAATCTGAAAAAGAATATATATATATTTCTATGTTATATTAACTATACTTCAATAAAAATGATTAAAAATTTTAGAGAGGATCATTTAGTAAATATTTAAGTTATTGCACTTTTGACTCTAAAGAGGAAGGGTAATTGCTATAGAGAAGAGACTGTGGGGTTTAGCAGTGTGGGGTTCATGGATGCCCTTGAAGAGCACTGCTCTAGTAAATAAATGAGGTGGAGGCTTCTAACATTGGATCAAGGACGCTGGGAGTGTTGGTTACTTTGGTGGTTCTCAAATCTTAGAGCAACTTTTTAAAAAATTTTATATTGGAGTATAGTTGACTTAGAATGTTAGTTTCAGATATATAGTGCAGTGATTCAGTTATACATACACATGTATCCATTCTTTTTCAGATTATTTTCCCATATAAGTTATTACATAATATTGAGTAGTGTCCTTGTGCCATACAGTAGGTCCTTTTTGATTATCTATTTTATATACAGTGGTGTGCAACTTTGTTTTAAAAGAAAAAAATGACAGTTTGCCGTGCACCTTTTATAAATTCAGGGGCTGAGTCTCAGAAGGCTGCTTTTTAAACAAGGACTTGGGTGAGTCTGGTGTGAGTTGTTCATAAACCATACCTTAAGGAGCATGGAGGTACTCTTGCCATGAATTGTTTATGAAAGGAAGAAGGAGGGTAGCAAACTTGAGGACAGGCAGGGTTGATGGAAGGCATTTATGTTGGGGAAGACCCAAGCATTATTGAAAGGATGCAGAAGAGACAGAAATACAGAAATACTGGTAGCACAAGGTCCTGGAGAAGAACATAGCTGGTAAAGGATGAAAGGTTCTCCAAGGCATAAAAGAAACAGATAAGGAGGGTTAAGCTATCTACCCTAAACCACTTGCAGCTAGATTTTCTGTGCTTTCTCACAGCCTGCTCTTTCTGCTTTCCCTGTCCAGCTGGAGGTGAGGACATCTCTCTTCTGGAAATCCTGAATGATTCTATCCAATGGTCCACTCCTTAATAAACAAACAAAATGGATCAGATGACACAAGTAGAAACTAACAGAGGATTTTGATTCAATGGAAAAAATTCCATTAACCGATTAGATTAAGATCCTTTTCATCTTTACAATAAGATAGGCTACCTCCAGAGGATGTGAACGTCTCATTTCAGGAGATTTCAAGCAGAGGCTGCAAAATATTGTAGGCACAATTGATGTGCTGGATAGATGTTTGAACTAGACAAGCTTGCATTCTTCTTTGGCTCTGAGATTCTAGGATTTTGATAATACTGGACTGGAAGACCCTCCATAGGGGAAGAGAAAAACATAAGTAGGGAAGAGAGCTGGGAAGAAACTGGGACCTATAGATAGCATAAGAATACTGGGGTAGAATAAAAATAGAAGATAAAAGGACAGCATTCAAAGTAGGTTTTACCTTTTATATGAATTTTGCCTTAGGTTGGCTTAATATTTCCTTAACCCCCAGCTACGTGATGGTGCCAGAGTTTGATGTAAATTCCAAGTCAAAACCTGAAAGTGACTCAGGCTGTGTCTACGCCTCAGTCTTGCAGCAAAGAGAATTTTCAGTCCATCACTGAGGCCAATCCTGATGTTTTCAAGGTGAATGAATTATTACATAAGGCATGAAAAAGGTGATCAAATGCTGCTGGCTTCCAGACTCTCAGCTTTTTATGGGTATAAATGGCAGGAACAATTATTAACAGCCACTGTATTAAATCTTGGCAGAGAGTAGAGATTATTTGGGGGAGGGAGAATTTTTTTCTAAAAAATAAAGTAATTTATTTAGTGACTCATGTTGATTAATGTGTTGTTTTTTCCATGAGTCGAGTATGTAGGGTTGATTACTGCTAAGTAAAAGGCTAAATGCAAATAAGAGGAAAAAAATAAAAACAAGAGGAGCTATGCTCATTGTGAAAGACAAAGCTGAGTATTAATAATTATATTAATTGACATGAATAATGCATCAAGAGAAAAAGGCTGATTAATATAATGATAAACTGAAATTACATGACAGTCTCTTCAAAGCATTCCACAAATTTCACAGACACTCTTTTAGGCACATACCTCCCAGAGCCATCAATTTCCAGTTCCAAATGGAAGAACAAGTGTGGGTGGATTGATGTTTGATGATAGGCATGTAGGTGATGAGTAGCAGAAATCCAAGCTCAGAAGAGTTCAACCGCTGTTCTGGCTAACCCTTTGATGTCAATTTGTATCTTACACTCTTTTCAGAAAGGATTGTACTGTTGGAAGTATAGCAAACATTCGGCTGAGATGAGAGTGATGGAAATACTTGAAATGACTTCATAGCATCTGACTGACCAAAGGCGATGATTTCCTGGGGGAATAGCTTGTTGAGGTAGTGCTGGAAATGCTTAACTGGACTTCTCTCCCACCATTAACGGTGTGAAGCACAGGTACATAATGAGTATGGTTGCACTCAATCTATTTTATGAACCCATGCCTGACGTTAGAACAAGGGATTCAGTTGCTACTTTAGAATGTAATTCAAAGTCTTCAGTATACTCCTGTGTCTTGATGGATTTCAAACATCCCCAGAATCCTTGAGGGGGCCATTGATGAACTTAGAGCACATGAGTGTACCTTAGAATAAGTCCAATAAGTTACTTTGTGGATTATAGACTGTTGTGCAGTGGTGGCTAAACAGCAGAGTTTGAAATAAGTGTAAAGGAGACAAACTCGTTGTAAAATCAGCCCAGAAGAATATGGCCCCCAAACTTTACTACTAGGCTAGGATAAAAAGCTCTCCAATATCTAAAATACTGTTTGGAAATAACTATGTCAGCAGTAGGCAAGAGAGAGGGGATCTAGAGTATGTATTAATATCTTTCTAATCTAGAAGACAGCGGTCTTACAGAGTGCAGAGTATATTCAGCATAGAATAGATTCTTTATTTGATTGGAAAGCAGGATATGCAAGGGAAAGTAACAAACGCACATTAAATATATATATACACACATATATATAGTATTATATTTTACCATTACCATTAGAAAGTAATGGCTCTGAGAGATTTTAAAAAGAAAGAGCCTATTGTTTTGATATTACCTTAAATTTTGAAGATTTGTTGTTGTTCAGACATTCAGTCATGTCCGATTCTTTGCGACCCCATGGACTGCAGCACACCAGACTTCCCTGTCCTTCACCATCTCCCGGAGCTTGCTCACACTCATGTCCATTGAGTCGATGATGCCATTCAACCACCTCATCCTCTGTCGTCCCCTTCTCCTCCCACCTTCAATCTTTCCTAGCATCAGGGTCTTTTCCAATGAGTCAGTTCTTCACATCAGGTGGCCAAAGTATTGGAGCTTCAGCTTCAGCATCAGTCCTTCCAATGAATATTCAGGATTAATTTCCTTTAGGATTGACTGGTTGGATCTCCTTCTTTGTAGTCCAAGGGACTCTCAAGAGTCTTCCCCAACGCCACAGTTCAAAAGCATAATTTCTTTGACACAGCCTTCTTTATGGCCCAACTCTCACATCCATACATACTGGAAAACTCTACAGACCTTGTCGGCCAAGCAATGTCTCTGCTTTTTAATACGCTGTCTATGTTTGTCATAGCTTTTCTTACAAGGAACAAGTGTCTTTTAATTCCATGGCTGCAGTTACCATCTGCAGTTATTTTGGAGCCCAAGAAAATAAAGTCTGTCACTGTTTCCATTGTTTCTCCATCTATTCGCCATGAAGTGATGGGACTAAGCCATGATCTTAGTTTTTTGAATGTTGAGTTTTAAGCCAACTTTTTCATTCTCCTCTTTCACTTTCATCAAGAGGCTCTTCGCTTTCTGCCGTAAGGGTGGTATCATCTGCATATCTGAGGTTGTTGATATTTCTCCCCGCAATCCTGATTCCAGCTTGTGCTTCATCCAGCCTGGCATTTTGCATGATGTACCCTGCATAGAAGTTAAATAAGCAGGGTGACAATATACTCCTTTCCCAATTGACATACCTCTTTCCCAATTTTGAACCAGTCTGTTGTTCCATATCTGGTTCTCATTGTTTCTTCTTGACCTGCATACAGGTTTCTCAGGAGGCAGGTTAGGTGGTCTAGTATTCCCATCTCTTTCTGAATTTTCCACAGTTTGTTGTGATCCACACAGTCAAAGACTTTAGCATAGTCAATGAAGCAGAAGTAGATGTTTTTCTGGCATTCTCTTGCTTTTTCTATGATCCAACAAATGTTGGCAATTTGATCTCTGGTTCCTCTGCCTTTCCTAATCCAGGTTGAACATCTTCATTCACTCACTGTTGAAGCCTAGCTTGGAGAATTTTGAGCATTGCTTGCAAGCATGTGAATTGAATGGTAGTTTGAACGTATTTTGGCATTGCCTTTCTTTGGGACTGGAATGAAAACTGACCTTTTCCAGTCCTATGGCCACTGCTGAGTTTTTCAAATTTGCTGGCATATTGAGTGCAGCACTTTCACAGCATCATCTTTTAGGATTTGAAATAGCTCAGCTGGAATTCCATCACCTCCACTAGTTTTGTTTGTAGTGATGCTTCCTAAAGCCAACTTGACTTCACACTCCAGGATATATCTATATCTATATATGACGCTTACTCCTTGGAAGAAAAATTATGACCAACCTAGATAGCATATTGAAAAGCAGAGACATTACTTTGCCAACTAAGGTCCATCTAGTCAAGGCCATGGTTTTTCCAGTGGTCATGTATGGATGTGAGAGTTGGACTGTGAAGAAGGCTGAGCACCGAAGAATTGATGCTTTTGAACTGTGGTGTTGGAGAAGACTCTTGAGAGTCCCTTGGACGGCAAGGAGATCCAACCTGTCCATTCTGAAGGAGATCAGTCCTGGGATTTCTTTGGAAGGAATGATGCTAAAGCTGAAACTCCAGTACTTTGGCCACCTCATGTGAAGAGTTGACTCATTGGAAAAGACTTTGATGCTGGGAGGGATTGGAGGCAGTAGGAAAAGGGGACGACAGAGGATGAGATGGCTGGATGGCATCACTGACTCGATGAAACGTGAATCTGAGTGAACTCTGGGAGTTGGTGATGGACAGGGAGGCCTGGTGTGCTGCGATTCATGGGGTCGCAAAGAGTCGGACACGACTGAGTGACTGAACTGAGCTGATATATGTGCTCAAAGCTAAATATGTGTTTCCCATCTTCTAGTGAAGTGAAGTTGCTCAGTCGTGTCCAATTCTTTGCGACCCCATGGACCATAGCTTACTAGGCTCCTCTGTCCATGGAATTTTCCAGGCAGGAGTACTGGAGTGGGCTGCCATTTCCTTCTCCAGAGGATCTTGCCAACCCAGGAGTTGAACCCGGGTCTCCTGCATTGCAGGCAGACGCTTTACTGTCTGAGCCATAGGGAATTATATATGTGTGTGTGTGTAGTTAGGATTAGAAGATGGAAAGCTTGGAAGAAAAGCAGATTTGGCTTTATTTCCTTTCTCTGATCTTTCCAGATGAGGTTAAATGCTCCAATTAAGTGCCTACACATCTTTTTTTAACCAAACATATATCACATTTTATTGCTACTGCTTCTTAAATTGTGATTTTCCTGTTAAACTCAAATGGTCTGAGGACACCATCCTCTCACTAAACACCCAGGAAAGACTGGAACATGTGAGTGCTCAATGCATATTTGTTAAGTTAATGAATGAATGGAAAATGGGAAGCCATCAGTGGCCTCTGCGTTAGGGAGGCATGTGATTTAGGAGAGTCGTGGGGCAGTGAAATTGTAGGATACCTGGGCAATGAGACTGGGGCATTCCTTACCCATTTATCAGTGGCTGTGCTAGGGGTATAATCTCACTTGGATTTAAACCAGTGATTATTATGGTGTCACTTTGGAGACTGTGGTATCTCGAGAAAACTGTAAGGCATGCTGCTTCTATCCCTTCCATCATTGGAGAATTTTATTGTGTTCCTACTTTGGTCTTAAAACTGCAGAGGGGGAAATTTTTCTAATTTTATTGATATATAATTGATTTACTACATTGTGATAATTTCTGCTGTACAGCAAAGTGACTCAGTTATGCCAATATACATTTATCTTTTTCATATTCTTTTCTATTATGGTTTATCACAGGATATTGAATACAGTTCCCTGTGCAATACAGTAGGACCTTGTTGTTTATTCATCCTATATATGATGGATATATATTTTTCCATCTGCTAGTCCCAAACTCCTAATTCATCCCTTCTCAACAACCCCTCTCCCTCACGGAGGAGGAAATTGAATCTTAAAGGAATCTGTGGTTTTCATGAGGTTACACTGTTTGAAGGAGCAAAGCTGAAACTGGATCCCAAGTTCCCAAATTTCTATTCTTCCTGCTCATCCTGCAGCTCTTTCGAAAGATCCATCTTGTATAGTTATTTAGGATGAATTTAAGGAGGAGATATTGTAATTAGGGAAGGGATTATCTCTAGATGTGATATATTGAGGGTTATGTAAAGATAATTATATTGTGAATAAAAAGAAACTAATGTCTCTGAGAGACTTTAAAAGAAAGAGCTTATTGTTTTTATATTAGGTTCAATCTTGAAGAGAGCTTTAGGGAGTAAAATGAGTGAAACTGCTAATTCCTGAGCATTCATCACATGCTGATAAATGTGAGTTAAGAAGATGATGTTTTGCACTCAAACAATAATAAATGAAAGCATAACAATACCTAATAATAAATATGGAATCTCTGCTGATCAAAAGGTTTAGAATGGAGACTCTAGGAGAAGAAAAGTGGAGACAGGGGTTTCTGTAGGACGGGCAGAAATGGCAAGATATATATTTTAAAAGGGTGAAAAAATTTTCAGTAATTGCTATTGTCAAAGATGCCCTGAATAACACAGCCCACTGACAAAGTATGAGTCCCCAAGTTCAATGTTAAACAGGTCCCCAAAGCTAAATATGTGTCCCCTAGGCAAATATTTATAGAAGTCTACTGTCCAAAAGTAATGAAACACACATCTCTGAAATTTGTTAACAATTTAATAAGTTTAATATAAATATTTTAACAGTGCCTGATAACAGTTTCAGTCCTATTTTATTAAACAAATATTTGTTGATCATATATTATGTTCTTGGCAGTAAAATACTATCATTTTATCACCATCATCATTAATATCATTAGCATTATTTCATGCTTATTTAAGCAACTTAGAATAGATAATATAAAAAAGGTACCAATAGATACTGTGTTGGCTTTATTTCTAACAATGGAAAATAATTTCTTCTGAATATTGGAAAATCAATAGTGGGCTGTTGTATCTGTACCCTAAATCATATCAGGGTCCAAAGGAAAAAAATTAAGCTACCACTTTCAAAGTGACACTGCCATTAAATCAGCTATTACCAGGAAAATACATTCTTGACATACCTCCCTGATAATTCTATCTGCCAAAAGGCAAGGAAAGCAGTGAAGGGGAAAAAATTGCTACTTTGGATCTAATCATAACCTCCATGAAAGAATTTGTCGATTAAGTGCTAGAACCTTGGAAAAATAAAATGATGTGGTATAATATTTTGTGATAGTCAGGGAGAAGAAAACTAGACATGTAGCAGATTACATTTTATTCCATGATAATCATTATTTTTATTACAAAATAAGTGTTCAGAGCAGATAAATTTTAAAAATGTAGAAAATTACAAAGGAATAAATAGAATAGTAATCTAGAGAAAACACTGTTAACATTTTGAGGTACACTCCTGACTTTTTAATACCTGCATTACATTTCTCTTGTTATGCAATTTGTGTTATACTTTACATAAAATTTTATACCCTGCTTTCATCCATTAACAATACATCATAAACAGTTTCCCATTTTATTACATGTTCTACTGAGGCATTATTTTAATGTCTACATGATACACTATTAAAAGAAAATACTGAGTTAATTTTCAGCAGCCCTGTGTGCTACACAGCACATATGAAGGTATTCCTGGAGTCTCTCAGTTAATGCTCATGTCAGTCATCATGTTAACACTTTTAGGATCTCTATTTATATTAAGATTTAGGGAAAATAAATAACTTGCCCAAGACTCTGAAGGTAAGAATTTTAAGATTCAAATTTGAATCTAGCTACTTTAAAACTGGGCTTCCCTGGTGGCTCAAATGGTCAAGAATCTGCCTGCAATGCAGGAGACCTGGGTTTGATCCCTGGGTTGGGAAGATCCCCTGGAGAAGGGAAAGGCAACCCACTCCAGTATGCTTACCTGGAAAATTCCATGGACAGAAGATCCTGCTGGGGTACTGTCCATAGGGTCACAGAGTCAGACATGACTGAGCACTGTGCTTTTAACAACTACATTATGGTATTTCTCCTATTATAGAAATTTATCAAAATTGATTTACTCCAATCTCCTGTTGTTTAACTTCTAAAGGATTTCCATTTTCAGGCAATTACAAGTAATACTGTCTTTAACAACTTTGGTCATATACTTTTGTAAATATCCATTGTTATTGCCTTAAGATAAAGCTATTAAGAAATAAAATTGCTGGATGAAAGAATATGAATGATCTAAAGATGCTTGATACAGTTGAAAATATATCTGCCAATTTGATAAAAAATGTACGTTTGTTTAAATTTGTATTACTTANGAGGCTTTAGATTGGCTTTAGATTACTTTAAAAATACATGATAATGTTTTTGGCCTAATTTCTACTGACTTTTACATTTTTATTATTGATTTACAAGAACTCTTTACATTGTAATAATAGTCTTTTTTTCCATAAAATTTTCAAGCTTTTCCTCTAAAAATTAGCCTTAAAATTTTATTTATGGTATCTTTTTATTTTTGAGACTTTAAACTTTAGTAATGTATCAGTATTTTCCACAATTGTTTTTTGTTTGTACTGTGATCAGAAAGGCTTTGCATTCTGAGTTCAGACAAATATTTAATCCTATTTTTGAGCAAATATCAAGACTTTCTTTTAAAAACTGAATCCAGTTGTTAGCTATGTCAGTCTTACATATTTTTAAATATGTGACCTATAAATTAAATTATACACAGCACTCTAGGGTAGAAGAGAGTTGATTTACATGTTATGACTTCCTTGGACCTTTTACTGTTTGTTAGTGGCTGGTGAAACATAATTAGGTTATATTGTTGTTTAGAGACAGATCATATTCACACCATGCATTTGTCTCTGAGAAACAAGCATTGCCTACAAAGCAACTCTAATTTTCTGCAGTTCAGAATAGGTGTCTCCATAGATAACAGACCATTCTCTCTAGTAAAATCTTGTGCTTTATCTATTGGGACTGCCTTAAAAGGAAGTAAATAATTCCTGCGCCTCATATGATGATGTTTCTGTTCGTGTAATCTTTTCAACCTTTCACCTACCATTCTACATTTGCATATGTGACATACTTAGCATTATTGTAAGTGACGTTACCTATTTCTCAGTGCCGGCATATGATAGCTCAGCATCGCTGCTATCCTACAGCATCCTCCATTTGTACCTTTATTTTCTTCCCATCACTCTGGAGGATGTGTCTTATGGAAACTCTTCCAGTAGAGCCCTTGATTTCCAGATTAAGTTCCTCCAAGTAAATTGGAAGAGGACTGTTGGCCCTATCAGAGCCCTGCTTGCCTGGATGCCAGCAGGTGGGGCTGTGCTGGAGCCTGCGCTGCCTTGACGGGACCAGGCGGAACTGATGTAGTAATAATTAAGGGATCAGACTTTCTGGAATTTAGTTTTTTAATACATCTGAAATTTACTCGGGGGTATAGTGTGAAATGGAAATCTACTCTTATGCTAGTTTTTAACAAGTAATGATTTATTTTCTCAATGATTCAAAATGCCACTTCTTTTGTACATTAAATTTATATATACACAGATATATGTACACATACATATATACACGTGTGTCTGCTTCTGAGGTTTCCCTTCCTGTATTCTTTTCCATTAGTCAGTTTCTTTAGCCTCGTGTCACTCATATTGTTTTCATCATTACAGTGTTAAGGCATATTTTAACATCAGACAGTGGCCCTCCAAAACGTCTTTTGTGCCAGTAATCAATGCATTGCTTCTCAGCTCCAGATTTACCCTTCATCGAATGCTCTGGGAAAATGGAGCTGGCTCTTTTAAATATTTCTCTTGGTCCACTGGCATGATAGCAGTCTTTGTCAGTAGAGGGCAGTAAAGAGACATGGCAAAAGAAGATGCCTGCCCTCAGTCCTGGAGGGCTTGCTTCCTTGACAGGCAGCAGGCAAGGCTTCTCTAACGCCCAGCTCTTGCAGGACACAGCAGTGTGAGGTATCTAGCAGCCAACAGATCCACCTCACCCCCCAACCCGCCTCCGCTCTGCCAGCACTCCTTTTGGGCAGTTTTGTGATAAAAAGATTTTAATGAGCTGTCTTACAGTGAACAGCTTTCCCCAACATCTAGAATGCAAATTTCAAGCAAGTTCCACTGGTGAAGTACTACAATGACTTCTTTGCCATTCAGTGACCCCAGCTGTGCCTTCAGCAAGGTCTAGATCTCAGCTCTTAAGAGATTCTTCCTTCTAATAGCCCTAAGATCCATGACTGCTTAGTATAGATGCTAATTTTATATTCTTAACTCTCTTTACTTCTCACTGGCTAAGCCCTCATTACTTCAACTAAGCCCCTTCTTAAACTTAATAATTCTTATTATTAAATCTTCCCTGTTTGAATTATTGTTTTCTTTCTGTCTCCTGATTGGACCCTCAACAATGCCATTCTTTTTCCAAAACCTCATAAATTATCTTTTTATTTTTCCAGAAGAATTTTAGGATATATAAAATTCAAGAAAAATTCTCTTAGATTTTCCATTATAATTAATCTTATACATTAATTTGTGAAAGTTTATATGTGTGTGTGTGTGTGTGTGTGTATATATATATAATATATATTGACTGCACTGCCCAGGTTGTGGGATCTTAGTTCCCCTACCAGGGATCGAACCTATGCTCTTGGCAATGAAAGCATAGAATCTTAACCTCTGGACCACCAGGGAATTCCCAAAAGTTACCATATTTTTAATATTGAATATTGGTTTTCTTCTAGAGAAACCAGTTCTCCTCTGTTCTTCAGAAAAAGAAATTATTTTCTTTATTTAGGCCCTCCAGATTTTTTGTTAACGTCTAGATGTTTTGTTGACCGTTATTATGAATGTGATCATTTCCCCTTATATTTTCTATTTGGCTCAGAGGTAATGATTAACCTGATTGATTTCCTGAAATTTGGCTCTCACAGAACTGGCCTTCTGCAGAACTTTGTGGAACTTAGATAAAGGCAAATGTTAAAGCAATCAATTTTGGCATGATATGAGGCGATGGATCCATCACAAATCATATAAGCTCCAAATGCAAAACTTAAACACCTGTCATTGTTCTAGGTACTGTGGTTGCATAACAATTTATCCAACATTTAGTGGCATTAGACAACCATTTCTTACACTTACAGATTAAGAATCCGGGCAGGACAGAGTGTATTTAGCTCCTCTCTGTCCCCTGAATGTCTGGGGCTCACTGGAAGATTTTAGATCGGAGACTGAAGTCATCTGAAGCCTTGCTAATTCACATGCCCGCACTGATGTTTTTTGTTGGTTAGGGGAGCCTCAGTTCTTCACCANATTTTCTTTATTTAGGCCCTCCAGATTTTTTGTTAACGTCTAGATGTTTTGTTGACCGTTATTATGAATGTGATCATTTCCCCTTATATTTTCTATTTGGCTCAGAGGTAATGATTAACCTGATTGATTTCCTGAAATTTGGCTCTCACAGAACTGGCCTTCTGCAGAACTTTGTGGAACTTAGATAAAGCCAAATGTTAAAGCAATCAATTTTGGCATGATATGAGGCGATGGATCCATCACAAATCATATAAGCTCCAAATGCAAAACTTAAACACCTGTCATTGTTCTAGTTACTGTGGTTGCATAACAATTTATCCAACATTTAGTGGCATTAGACAACCATTTCTTACACTTACAGATTAAGAATCCGGGCAGGACAGAGTGTATATAGCTCCTCTCTGTCCCCTGAATGTCTGGGGCTCACTGGAAGATTTTAGATCGGAGACTGAAGTCATCTGAAGCCTTGCTAATTCACATGCCCGCACTGATGTTTTCTGTTGGTTAGGGGAGCCTCAGTTCTTCACCATGTAGGTCTCTCCACGTGGTCTGTCCAGGTAGGCTAGTTTGGACTTCCTCATGGCATCGTGGCTAATTTCCCCAATGCCAGCCTCTCAAACAGAAAAAGCACCAGTTGAAGCTGTGTCCTTTTGTCTCACTAGCCTTGAAAGTCATATAATATTCCTTCCTCTGTGTCCTATTGGTCAGAGCAGTCACATGCACGCTCTGGTTCAAGGAGAGGATGTGTGTCTCCATGCTCAGTCGTGTCCGACTCTTTGCTACCCCAGTGGACTGCAGCCCACCAGGCTCCTCCATTCATGGGATTTTCCAGGCAAGAATATTGGAGTGGGTTGCCATTTCCTTCTCCAGGAGATCTTCCCGACCCAGGGATTGAACCCAGGTCTCCCGCATTGCAGGCAGACGCTTTACTGTCTGAGCCACAAGGAGAGGATAGATAGACCCTACTCTTGGTGGAGTGTGGCAAGGTTCTACTAGAGCATGTGGGGTCAGAAATATTGCTGTGGCCATTTTTGGGTAATAGAATCTTCCATTGTTCCCAAATAATATCTAAAGGATTGGTGCTTCCCAAACTGTGAATGCTGAGGTGGCCATGCAATGATGGAGAATAAGCTTCTGTTGTTCTCTTGATCATGCTTGGTGAGAGACTGGTGTTTCTCCAGTTAAACATTTATAAGTCCTGTATCCCTGAGCCAGGAGCCCTCTCCTGGCATCTGACACCTGGTCCTATTAGACCTCTATGTGCTTTTTTGGAATGTGAAGGGCAATATTAAATTCACAGACCGTGCTACTGCTTCAGTCTCAATAATGTTTCCTCAATAAATGTTACAGAGGCCTGCTTGTGTGCCCTCTGGCAATTTGCCTTCATTTGCCCCAAACTGGATTTCCCTGGTATCAGTTCAGTTCAGTTGCTCAGTCGTTTCTGACTCTTTAAGACCCCATGGACTGCAGCACGCCAGGCTTCCCTGTCCAACACCAACACTGGGAGCTTACTCAAACTCATGCCCATCATGTTGGTGATGCCATACAACCATCTCACCCTCTGTCGTCCCCTTCTCCTCCCGCCTTCAATCTTTCCCAGCATCAGGATCTTTTCCAGTGAGTCAGCTCTTCCCATTAGGTGGCCAAAGTATTGCAGCTTCAGCTTCAGCTTCAGCATCAGTCCTTCCAAAGAACACCCAGGACTGATCTCCTTTAGAATGGACTGGTTGGATCTCCTTGCAGTCCAAGGGACTCTCAAGAGTCTTCTCCAACACCACAGTTCAAAAGCATCAATTTTTTGGCACTCAACTTTCTTTATAGTCCAACTCTCACATCCATACATGACTACTGGCAAAACCATAGCCTTGACTAGATGGACCTTTGTTGGCAAAGTAATATCTCTGCTTTTTAATATGCAGTCTAGGTTGGTCATAGCTTTTCTTCCAAGGAGCAAGCATCTTTTAATTTCATGGCTGTAGTCACCATCTGCAGTGATTTTGGAGCACAAGAAAATAAAGTCTGTCACTGTTTCCATTTTTCCCCCTATCTATTTGCCATGAAGTGATGGGACTGGATGCCATAATCTTAGTTTTCTGAATGTTGTTTTAAGCCAACTTTTTCACTCTCCTCTTTGCTGGTATATAAAAATCTAATTTTTATTTATTTATAGTTTCATTGCTAAACTTTTTACTGCTTCTAAAATCTTTTCAGTTGATTCTCTTGCATTTCCTAGGTAACCGATTGTTCAAATAATGACAGATAAATTTTCTTGCTTTTTATTGTCTTACATTGGCCAAAATTTGTGGGGAAATGATAAATAAGAATGCTGATAAAGGAAGTATTTGTCTCTTTATTACTTCTAAATAAGGAATCTCAATGTTTAGTCATTAAGCATGATACTGGTATTAATAGTTGTTCTGAGATCGATTTTTCATCATAATTTTAAAGAATCACTTTCCTTATCCTCATTGGCTAAGGGTTTCTCTTTCCTTTTTTTTAAAATTAAAGTGAAAGATTTCTGTGCAACATCTTTGGAGATTATTTTTCTTCTTTAACCTTTTGGTGTGGATGCTTTATATTAGTAAATTTCCTAACATTAAATAATGCTTGGAAAAAGCTTATTTGATCATATGCATTTTCTGGTATTAAATTCAATCAGTTACTAATAATTCTTTATAAA
>SJYQ01104807.1:4805-19679 GCA_006410935.1 Redunca redunca | reverse complement strand
ATTTTTGTTCCAAAATTATTTTATTTATTATTGCTATCTCCAAGAAGCTGAGATTTGTTTGAAATTCTGTTACTATAATTTTGATATTAAGAAAACAGTTTTGTTTGTAGAAAAGATATATATTATTTTAGAATGTCAATCAAATTAGACCATGTTTACTACATTAAGAAATAACTCCAGATCCCAGTGGTTTTAAACTACAGTTGTTTATTCTGGTCACACTACATGTTGAATGGCAGGTTAGTAGGGAGCCAAGACTCAAACTGATGGAATGTCTACCATCTCCTGGTGCTGCCATCTCAAATTGGGGTTTCAGCCTTCCCTGTAACAGTGAAGAGTGATGGAGAACTCACTCTTTCTTTTTAAATCTTTGACCTTAAACAGCACATGTCACTTCTACTCTTAGGCTATTCATTAGAATTAGTCTCACGGCCCAGCCTAACATCAACGATGTGTGATAAAGCAAATGGAAATTCAGAAGACAGTTAATGCACCAAAATATCCATGAATCTAAGTGTAAGATAGTCTCAGGATAGTATACAGAGATTATAATGATATTAGATTGTTAGATTGAGTATTTGAAGAAATATTTTACTGTAAATGAGGAAGACAAATGGGAAGCATTTAGAAAGATCAATGTGACTATAGAGATTTTAAAATATGAAAAAATACTGGAGTAACAAGGACTAGGATTATTCTCTCACCTGAAATAACAAAACAAATGGACAAAACACATGAAAAGGTTGATTTCAAGGAATAGGACATTAGGTGACTAAGGACAGTGACCCCTGAAAGATGAGTAAAATATAAGCCAAACTCCTACAATGCCCCCAGATTGCTGCTTTGAGATCACTCCCAGACTGTCATTCAGGAAAGTGGGACCCAGGTCAAGTTTGAAATGAGGAGACAGAGGTGAGAGTCTTAGAGGTTTCAGGAGGCTATAATTCATATGACAGAGGAACAGAGCAAAGAAATCTCACAGAGACTGAACTCTGGAGGTAGCAGAGAGTTGCCCCACAGTATTTAGCAGAGTACTGATCAGTGCGGATAAATAAGGAAACTATCTGAGGCTGAGGAAAAAACCACTCAAAAGGATGAGAGGTAATTGTGCCCAGTACTGACACAGGGCTGGGAATGGTGCCTATTACCATTAGCCATACCGGAAAGCTTCATCCTTCATAGAGCCTTGGTAGATACTCAGAAGAGTTTGCTTCCATAGTGAGAAATAATTAGTCCTAGTCTAAATGCTGTTCTGATGCTGCCTAACAAATCTTAAAAACAAGCCCCAAAGGACTGAACTCTTTCCAATAACTTAAGTGAAGTTGCTCAGTCATGTCCGACTCTTTGGGACCCAGTGGACTGTAGCCCACCATGCTCCTCTGTCCATGGGATTTTCCAGGCAAGAGTACTGGAGTGGGTTGCCATTTCCTTCTCCAGAGAATCTTCCCAACCCAGGGATCAAACCCAGGTCTCCACATTGTAAGCAAGACGCTTTACCGTCTGAGCCACCAAGGAAGTCCTTGTATCCTAAAACAAGACTCAGGAATGTTTATAGGGATACAAAAATATCCAGCACCCACAAAGAAAAATTCACAATATCTGGCATCTAATAAATAATTACTAGGAATATAAAAGGAAAAATCTATGAATAATGATGGGGAGAAAAATCAATAGATTGAAACTGACTCAGTACTGATGCAGATACTATAATTACCAAACAGAACATTAAAAAAGTTATTATAATTATATTCCATGAGCTCAGAAAATTAAATGAAGACAGGATAGGTTTTAAAAAATATCCAAATAAAATTTCTAGATGTGAAAACTGCAGTGGCTGTGATGAAAAATATACTGGATGGATATTTAGGTAGATCAGACACCGTAGAAGAAAATTGTAGTGACTTATAAAACATAAAGCAATAGAAAGTATCTAAAATGAAACACAGAGACAAAAAAGATCTTTAAATGAACATAGCATCAGTGAGTTGTGAAATAACTTCAAACAGCCTAATATACATGTCATTAGTGTCTATGTAGGAGAGAAGAGAGATGTGGAAATGGAAAAAATTTGAAAAAAATAATGGTCAAAAATTTTGCACTTTGATGAAAACTATTAACCCACAAATCCAAGAAAACAAATCAACCCTAAGCACAAGACACACGAAGGTAACCACACACCCTGATGCATTATAATTAATGTGCTCCAAATCTGTGGCAAAGAGAAAATCTTAAAAGCAACCTGAGGTAAAGACACATTTATATATGTGTCACATATTGGAGAAGGAAATGGCAACCCACTCCAGTATTCTTGCCTGGAGAATCCCAGGGATGGGGGAACCTGGTGGGCTGCCGTCTATGAGTCGGACACGACTGAAGTGACTTAGCAGCAGCAGCAGCACATATATAAGAACACAAAGATAAAGATGGCAGCAGATTTCTTGTTGGAGACAATGTATGCGAAAACACAGTGGAGAAAAATCTTCAAGTAAACAGAAAATTTTCAACATTGAATTCTACATCCAACAAATATATTTCAATAATGAAGATGAGATACAGACTTTTTCAATCATGCAAAAGCTGGAAGATTTCATCTCCAGTAGACTCACAGTACAAAAAATGTTAAAGAAACACTTTAGGCAGAAAATAAAATGGACAGAAACATGGATTTACTCAAAAGAATAAAGAGTGCTGGTAATAGTTAATTATTCTCATGGACACGAAAGGCTGGAACAGTTCCTTGCATCATATTTGGAAAAGATAAAATCAAGCCAAAGTAACTGTTCTTAACTTTTTTTTCATCTTTTTCAATGTGATTCTTTAAAGGCAGAACGCCTTTCCCAGGAGCGACCTCCATACATACCCACAGACTTTAAAGTCACACTGACCAGAAGAGAACTGCCATGGTTGGCTTAAATTTGGGATCTACTCCAGAATCAAGTTGAGAGGAATGAGGAATGGACAGTTGAACTAAACTGAAAGTCTATCATAATGAAAAGAGGAAAATGGTTGTTAGGTTGGCAAACTGCATTGTCTGCTTGAACATTTATGGAGAAATCATTAAGTTCTTTTCTATAGCAACAACTTAAATTTAGTAGATTTGGGACTTCCTTGGTAGTCCAGTGGCTAACACTCTACACTTTCAATGCAGAGAGTGTGGGTTTGAATCCTGGTCAGGGAAATAAGATCCCTCATGCACATGAAGTGGCCAAATATTTTTTAAATAAAAAAATATATAAATTTAATAGATTTATAGAATTCCATAGAAAGGATGTACCATAATCCGCTTACTCTAAGTCATAANCTAAGTCATAATCCCTGCTGTTAGACATTTATATTGCTTTGAATTACTAATGGGCCTATGGTAAGTATCTTTCTAGACATAACTTTGTGTCCATAACTGATTATTTCCTTAAGAAAAATTATTTGCAAGGGAAGAGCCAGCTCAAAAGTGCATATCAAATGGTGCCTTATGACAAGATGATACAAGTTTATTTTCCAACCATCAGACTAGACAGGTTCTGTCTCCCCCCTCCCTTACTGTACGATCCATTAAACTTCTCAGTATCACAGGTAAATGTGTCTTTTCATTGCTTTAATTTATACTACTTTGGTTACTAGTGAGGTAAATCCCGTATTCCCATGTTTTGTCCACATTTATGTTTCCTCCTTTATGAACTTACTTATTTAGTATCTTTGCCTCGTAAAATGGTATTTTAATGCAAATGAACAAAAAATATGAAAAGAACACACAATTTAAAACTCTTTGAAGAATGACATGGACCAAACTATAATGTTACCAGAAAGATAAACGGCCAGAAAGAATGAAAACTTATTAAAAAAATAACAAAGGGCATTCTTATTGGGTCTAGCTTGAAGAGAAGAATAAGAATATATTGATTTTACTCTATATTCTCTGTGACGGAGATTGATGGCCATACCAGAAATGTAGATTAGACACTGGGGGAAAAGAATTGAAATCCTACCTGTGTTTAGAGTTATCAGAGAGAATTTACTTTCGAGTGCGCTTAACCTTCCAGGAGGTTAAATGAATTGAATAAATATCAAATACTAGTTCTATGGATTAGTTGACTGCTTTTTAAGGAAGTTTGCAGAATAAGAGAGTTTCTGGATATCTAGAAACTGGGAAATGTTGCCTTGAGTTTTACAAAAGGTTTTTTTTTTTTTTTAAAGGTAGAATTTGTGTGCTATACTAGTGATGAAGGAGCTAATGTAGATTCTCACCTGATTAAATGAGTGACCCCAAGTTTTCATGATATAATGGGGACAAAGGAAATATAGAGGTTTCCACATGATTAGATGAGTGACCTTGAATCATGGTCTCCGGTGGAGTGCAACACAACTCAGTCCTCAATTTATCCTGCTAAAAATATGGATGACAAGCTAACATAATGAACTTTAAGGAGAACACATGTGCTAATGGAAATAATCTGAATAATATGAATTACTTATGTATAGGATTGAGGCTAGAAGTGTAAACTACAATCTGTCTTAGAAAAATGTATGCTTCTTATTCAATTTTAAGTCTAATGTGGCAGAGATTGTTTAAATAGCAAGAAAACCTTTTTTAAAAAGCTATTTCAGAGTTATAAATAAGCAATTTCACTATAGAATGGGAAAAGAACTTCAAGATTACCTTGTCTAAGCCTTCATTTTATAGTTGTCAAAACAGACATTAAGAGAGGTAAAGTGTCTTTCCCGGGCTCCCAACAAATTAGCTGCAGGATTTAATGCTGCATCATCTGTTATTGGTCTCTCTCTCTGTCTCTGTCTCTCTTTCTCTCTCCCTCTCTCTTTCCCTCCCTCTCTCTCTTTCTCTCTCTCTCTTAATTACCATCTTTCATAATCCACCTTTCAGGGAAAGGCTGAAGTTTCTTCTGTTAACACACTGTGCCTTTCCAGAGGAAAGGTATGATAAACGTCTTAGACTGAAACTTGGATTTCCATCTTCAGATTTCCGAATGCATTTAGGTTTTCTGTAGATGAGATCTAAATCAATGATGAGCCAAGTTGTGATCTCATACCTATGCCTCACTTGGTTCTTCCCAAGGAGAAAGAACCTGCCCTGGAAGCATCATTCCTGGCACATGCAGAGAAGGGGTTCTCCTGTCTGCATGGACTCCTCATCTGCTCTGCTCACCACCCTGGCCTCAGGTCCCGTTACTCTGCCATCATTCATTACACTGCAGTGACTGGCTTTCATTCTCTTCCTCCAACACACACAGCCATCTTGGAAAAGCTTTCTTTGGACGTGCTGCTCCCTTTGCCTCAGAGTTCTATGACCAAATTTTTGTATAACTGGCCAGAGGACTCAGTTTCCCTGTGACCATCCCAGAGAAGCCTTCCCTGATGATTCATTCTGAATTATCTGCTCACCTTTCTGGCTCTTTTTAATCTCATTTTTCCGTTTTATTTTTTATAATATTTATCACTATTTGAAATTGTGTTTTTAAAAAATATCTTCATATATTTATTCTTTGTCCTCCACATATTCTAAACATGGAGACTTCATCACAACAGGGTCCTTGAGCAATCATTTTCTGCTAAATATATGATATCTAAAAGAGTAGCTGGCTCATGGAAATCAAAAAATACTTGAGAGATGAATGAATAAAGCTCTCACTTAGGCTCTCTGTCCAACTTCCTAAGTGAGAATCACAATACTCAGTTTTATTTGGGCCTTATATTTATGTGCATACAGGCACATATCAGAATCAAGCAGAGTGGAGGAATTCCTCTTATTAAACTAGTTACCATTAAAGTAGCATGTACCACTGTACTTGAAATAGAATCCAGAATTTCAGAGCTTGAAGAACCTCAAGGATGATGTTCATGGTGGTGGATAACTGAAACCAAGAGAAGTAAAGTGATAGCTTGAAGTGACACAGATATTTCTAAATAAAGCAGAGACACAATCCAGGCTTACTGACTTCCGTTACCATTACCCTACTTTTCCTACTGAACTATGATCCCTCTATAAACTGTGAGAATAAATATGAATGAACAATAGAGGAGAAAGGTGTTTGGAAAGGATAGCAGATGGTTGGAGAAAGTCGGAATAACAATGTCTCCCACAGAATCAGGAAGTGGTGATATACACTACCTGTAGTCTAAAATGAGGGGAACAGCAACAGCCCATAAAATCAGGAAGCCCTGTTTAAAGCAGGATAAAAAAAAGGATAAAGCCCATAAAGTAGGAAAGCCTAACACAGCACAGCTATTTCACCTATAAAGGGTATGAGATATTTTACCCCCAAAAGGAGAGCATTAATCCTCTTATAAGCAAAGCAACTCAAAGCAAAGAAAAGAAGCTCTGAGGGGTTTTGTGGCTGTCCCATTACTTAGATAAATCAAATCAATTTTCTATGCTCAAGAAAGAGCTCCTCTTAGGAGAAATGTAATGCAAACGTAAGAAGTCATGATCTTTCACAACTGTCACATTAAATTCTATCTTTTGTATAAATGTCAGGGTTATAAAGCTAGAGATAAACATGGATATAGAACTGAATTCATTCAATATGACTACTGTGGAGAAAATGGTATTAGATAAGATAGATACATATACTATGTATAATAACACGGTGCTGTAAAATTACTTCCAAGTAACTGGAGCTCTTCTCAAAAGTAATGTTCTCATGACTTGTATTATTGGCAGAGACTCTTTAAGCTCAAAAATGATAAGACATGGAATCTTTTTGATAAGATTTTGTAAAGATGCAGACTGTTTGTATTTCCATTTATGTCGTATTTTCATTAGCCATTGACGGCTCTGACTGTTTTCAAAATGATGAACTTCAGTGTGTTACTTGTTTGCCACAAGTAACACACTGGACAGAAACTAAGGAGGAGAAACTATATTGTCCAACATAAGGCTGGATATGAAGCAGCTCAGTTCTCTCACCCATCATGTGTGTAGGTGTGGCCTAAGCTGGGGATAGGGTAGTCACATAGATGAGGAGAGAACTTCTGACTTCCCTTTACGTTACTTGGACTGGGAGTGTCCAGCTATGTTCGAAGGCCAGTGCGCTTTCCCATGTGGAAGGTAAGATGTAACAACATCAGACTTGGGAGTTAGGCCCTTACTTATAATGTGACCCTGAACTTGTCACTTGGGTTTTAGGAGTTTTAGTTTCCTTGTCTGGAAATCAATAAGAATATGTTGCCCAGGCTCTATCAGAAGATTGTTTTGAGGATCAAAGGAAAGAATGTCCACAAAAGTGTCTCACAAAGTACCAATTACTGTGCTATTGCATTTATGGCGGTGGGAAGACTGGGCTGGGTGATACTAGAGGAAAGGTTAGGAATTCAGAAGCAAAGAGGCAACAGAACTGACAGGAAGCCCCGTTAGTTTCATACTGTTGGTGGCAGGGCCCAGTGGCAAGGCAAGGTAAGAATCAGGGGATTAGATATGTTTCATGCAATTGTATGAAAGGTAGCAACATTCAGTTCACGAATCTCTTGGTTTCTTGAACACAACTGGCACACAGCACGGGTTACTTTAAGTAGGGGAAAAGGTGGTAAGGAACTACTCCAAGGAGAAGTCTGGGAAGGGGGCATTTCAGCATAAGCAGAGTCTCCAGTCCTGCAGAGGGTCTCACAACAAAGGTGAGTGGGGAGTCGCCCTCTGCTCCAGCAGGGCCTCTGGCAGCACCCTCTGGATCAGCTCTCATCAGCGAAGAGTCAGGTCCCCCAGCAAAGAGCCTTCATTCAAGCTGCTGGGTATCACTTTAAGGAGTCTGTCAGGAGAGTGTAATAGTTATGCCCTGGAAGCCTTGTCTTTATCCGTTGTTTCTTCTGTTCCAGTTGTCAAACAAATTTCTAAAGTAACTCAGATTATAAGACAGTCACAGTCCTACCACATATCAAAACAACTAACACAGAAATCACCTGGTTTCTGTGACTCCATTTTGAACTACTTAACATACTTAAATCTTATACATTTCATACAAGATAAGTAGGAATCATAACCCAAAATAAATCACAACATAATAACGATGCTATCTCACCTCCAGGTGTCTGTGGGTTTATAGGTATCAACCTATCTTCATCTCTGTCTTTCAAGAGAGCTAGAAGTAAGTCACCCCAGTAACAATGACCACCCTGGCCCAAATATTGGGTCATTTTATTATAATATTAAATATAAACTGATATAATTTTCACTGTATGAAAAAACATCATTTTCCACTGAAAGCAAACCAAGTACCTTGGAGAAAGGCTGACTTCAGGGCTGGTGTAGGAAAAATAAAATGTGAACCTAGTATATCTTTTATGAGAAGGTAAGGAAGTGCTCAAAAATTATGGAATGCAGCAAAAGGGTACAGAGACAGTTTGAAGGGACCTCCATAGGGACCTCAGTTTCTGGGGAAGTCAAGCATCAAAATAATTAAGAGTAATAATGAGTTATATTAACCATTGAAAACCCATGAATTCATACTGATAATAGACAAATAGGAGAGAAGGAAGGAAAAATGCTAGAAATCTCATTACTGAGAAAAGTGATAAAATTAGAATATGGACCATGAGTAAATGAAATTATTGCTGTTGTTCTTGTTCAATCACTCAGTTGTGTCCAACTCTCTGCGACCCCATGTGCTACAGTGGGCCAGGCTTTCCTGTCCTTCACCATCTCCTGGAGCTTGCTCAAACTCATGTCCATTGAGCCCATGACGCCATCCATCCATCTCATCCTCTGTCGTCCCCTTCCCCTCCTGCCTTCAATCTTTCCCAGCATCAGGGCCTTTTCTAATGAGTTTGCTCTTCAAATCAGGTGGCCAAAGTATTGGAGCTTCAGTATTGGATTATCATATTCATGCTAAATTTCCAAGAATTGGTAACTAAGTTGTGGTTAAGAATATATTTTCTTGGAAGAAAACACACTGGAATATTGAAGGATAAAAGGGCATGGTATATACAACCTACACTCTGATAATTCAGAAATGTATACTATGTAAAGGGCTTCCCACTGGCACTCATGGTAAAGAATCTGCCTGCCAACGCAGGAGACATAAGAGAGGCGGGTTCTATCCCTGGGTTGGGAAGATTCCCTGGAGGATCACATGGTAACCCACTCCAGTATTCTTACCTGGAGAATCCCATGGACTGAGGAGCCTGGTGGGCTACAGTCCAAAGGGCTGTGAAGAGTCAGACACGGCTCTGGATGCATGCACACGTGCTATAGAAAAGAGCCTGAAGCCTTTTATTAGACAAACACAGGACATGATTTTGCTTCCTGGTTTTACCACTTATTAACTGTTTTAATTTTTCCTCTTTCTTTTTCCTTTTGCACTCAAAGTACAAAGGGACAGGTAAATTGGAGGCATAAAAGGTTTAGAGAGGCTATATAGAGAAATATGATTATCTTTAGATCAACCTTTTAGTTAAAGTATAACATTCTTACAGAAAAGTACACACATAATAAGTGTGTAACTCTATGAATTATCACAAAGTGAAAATATCCATGTACCACAACATCCATGTCAAGAAATGGAACCTTACCAGCCCCTACCAGCCCCTCTCACTACATCCACCAGTGTAATCAGCATTCTGACTTGTAATCGCACAGTTTAGTGTTGCCTGTTCTTGAACTACCAACTTCTTTATCAGATTATGTTTGTAAGTTCCATGCTGTATATATTTGTAGTTCATTTATTTTAACTGCTGTACAGCATTCCATTTATAAATAAACCACAATTTATTCTTTCAAGTACACTAATGATGTTTTCACTTTGAGACTATTATAAATAATGTGATTAAGAATATTATCAGACATGTCTTTTGGTACACATGTACATTTAATTTATTCATGTATCTAGAAATGAAATTGCTGAATCATAGGATGCACATATATTCAGTTTTAAGAGATGCTGCCAAATAATTTTCTGAAGTAGCTAAACTAATTCACACTCTCTCCAATAGTACATGACAATTCCAGTTATTGCCAACATCCCTGCCAGCACTTGGTATTCTCTGTGTTACATTTTTGCCATTTTGATGAGCGTATTAGTTTTCTAGCTATATAACAAATCACAAATTTTCGTATCTTAAAACAATACAAATTTATGATAATACTGTTTCTGTGCATTAGGAGTACAATTTAACTGAGTCACCTGTTCAGAGTTTTATAAGGTTGCAGTTAAGGTGTCAGCTGGGTTGCATTCTCATCTGTAGATTTGATTGGGCCAGAATCTGCTTCCAAACTCCCAAAGATTGTTGGCAATATATGTTTTCATCCCACCGTGTGACTGACAGCCCTGGGTTTTTGCTGGCTGTTGGCTGGAAGTTTTCTGGTCCTAAAAGCTGCCCGTAGTTCCTAGATGCTACCTTCTGTTCTTGCGACACAGGTTTCTCTTATTTGACTACTTACTGAACCACAGTCACAACATTATCTCTAGTATGTTAATAGTCTTCTATAGCATGAGTGACACCCCACCATCTTTGCCATATTTTATCAATTAGAAGCATATCACACATCTTGTTGGAGAAGGCAATGGCACCCCACTCCAGTACTCTTGCCTGGAGAATCCCATGGATGGAGGAGCCTGGTAGGCTACAGTCCATGGGGTCGCGAAGAGTCGCACACAACTGAGTGACTTCACTTTTGCTTTTCACTTTCCTGCATTGGAGAAGGAAATGGCAACCCACTCCAGTGTTCTTGCCTGGAGAATCCCAGGGACGGCGGAGCCTGGTGGGCTGCTGTCTATGGGGTCGTACAGAGCCGGACACGATTATAGCGACTTGGCAGCAGCAGCAGCACACATCTTGTTTGCAGTCAAGGGGTTTCACAAAGGTGTAAATACCAGGAGACAGAGATCATAGTATTTCACTGTAATTTCAGTTTACATTGGAAGACTATGTTCTCTCAGAACTAATAAGAACATTCTATTTACTTGGAAATTTTGTCCTGAAATTATTTTTTCTCTCCATCTTGTGAATTAAATTCTTCATCTTGCTTTGCCAGTATGGGTATGGGCTCAATGTACAGACTTCAGCTTTCATGTCCTAGATAAAGACTAGCTTATATATAGGTTTGGCATTCTGTCAGCTCAGGCATCCATGCCATTTCAATTGGACACAAAGGACAGACCTGAGTCATAGTTCATGGTACTACAGAGATTTTTGAATACATTACTAAAATATAAGGAATTCCTATTGCCTGGAAATGTGGCTTGGCCTATTCTTTCTTGCTTACTTCCTCTAAGTAGCATGAAACATCACTCTACACTATATTAAGCAGTGGCAATTTCTCCCTAGGGGAGATAGCATTTCAGGAGCGAACACTGTGATCTTTGAGATTTGTTTATCCCTTCTCTTAACTCTATAGCATGTTGAAAACTTTCCTAGGAGGGGTGTATAGAGTAACTCTCAAACAACATTATAGTTAATGTGTTAGCTAAATTACAAATAATAATGAAATTGTCACCCTTGACCACAAAGAAAAAAGTAATTACTCCTTCAAAAGAAGGAACATATAAAATCACCCAACTAGATAAGAACTGAATTTTAAAATGTTTTATTCTCTGTAGAGAACACTGTCATAGATTAAATAATACAATCAACTATAATAATACACAATAGAGTGAGAAGTTTTAAATGAAATTATACCAAGGACATTTAAGAAAATAATTATGAGTGAACTTAAGGACTCAATGCTTCCCTAAAGTGAGAAAGCACAAAACTCCTCTAACTTGGAGTTTTTTTTTTTTTTTACTCCTAATGAACTTTTAATCTTTGGGAAACTTATTAACAGAAGGACATATAGTGAAATTGATGTCATTGGAAGTAAATGATGTCATTGGAAGTAAATTCCCCAAATATAGCAATATATTTTTAAGACAGTGACTGTATCTAACACAGAAAATGTTACAGGGATAATTCCACCTGAGGCTGTCTTTGAGTCATCTTTATAATAAGGCTAAAGAAAAATGCATTCAGATTTTAATTCTCTTGCAAGGAAGTAGGAAATGTATGACAAAATATTCAGAACTCTGAAAGAAATGCCTGAAATTATTTATAATGAGTAAATTTCAACTCTGCAGAGCTGAGTTTGAATGTATGCTGAATAGGGAAATTTTTATTTCTTAAATTTAATTTTATAAGCAAAAGCCACAGGTTAACTGTTTATCCATATAACAAATTGGAGGGGTGGCATGAGTGGTGATTGAGTTCTATTATATTTATTTTAAAACTCAAGTAGCCAATCCATTCTAGATATCTTTTTAGCATTTTACTTTCTTTTATGCAAAAAGGTCCTTGGAGATAATTTTTCAAAAATGTATTCATTCTGTTCTGTTGGATATGCCAAAATCTTCCTTACCATAGTGATAGAGCAAACAATTTTGAATTAACTGAAAAAAAAGTCATATCTCTGGGAAATAAAACAAATATAAAGTAACCAGGTAGAAATCTTTTAAGACAAAGGTCATTTTTATTAGCTCTGCCAGAGTGTACCAAGAGTTTTTCCACCATGATGTGGTATCAGAAAATGGATTCTGGGAATTTGAACACTCTTAGTTTCTAGTTGAAGATAAACAAATGTTGTAGACAACCCAATATGGCAGGATTATGTAAATTCTCATCTATTTTATACATCTGTGTGCCTGTGCTCAGTCGTGTCCATCTCTTTGCAACCCCCAGGACTGTAGCCTGCCAGGCTCCTCTGTCCATGGGATTCTCCAGGAAAGAGTGCTAAAGTGGATTCCCATTCCTTCTCCAAGGGATCTTCCTGACTCAGGGATAGAACCTGCATCTTCTGCATAGGCAGGTGGATCCTTTACTTCTGTGCCCTGGGAAGCCCCCTCTATTTATATCAAAATTGATATTCTCACCTAACCTTCTCAAGGATCTTTCCAAGATAAATACTATCTCCATTTGCTAGATGAAGGCATCAAACCTGGCAAAGCCTCAGAGTCATATGATCAGTCAGGGCTAGTGCTAGAGCTAGAATTCAAACCCAGCTGTATGTTGTTCTAAGGCATCTTGCTTTCCTCTGTTACAGAAGCTATTTTACTAATGTGCAGCAGGTGAGGTCCCTATGGAGTTAATCCTCCCCCACCCCCAACTTGACTGTGTGATCCATCGTTTTATTACTAGTAGCCTCTGTGATTGGTTTAAATCAATGAGTATAAATTTCAACATTGTTACCAAAGTGCACTCCAAGCAAGCTTACATTCACCAGATCCTTGAGGCTGGACATGGCTAGCCAGAAGACATGTGCCAACCTGGCTTTGAAAGTGCTCTTCCTTTCAGCTCCATTTCTATGACCCCTATTTAACCATGGTGGATACGAACCAGGTGTGACATAATAGAAAACAGATGGATTGTTCTCTGCCCCACTGCGTAGCACAGAACTCCTGAAACCTTCTAATTTCCTGAGTGATCAGAGCCCTAGGAGCATCTTTTGCTCTAGTATTTGGTCTTCAATCCCAGCACCTGGCACTGTGATAGGAGTGATAGGGTTGTCTTTTGTTGCCTAATAAGATGACTCTGGGTGGGTTCTTGGATGAACACTGGTTACTTCAGCCTCACCCCTCCCCCATTCTCTTGAGATGTGAGAAGGGCTGAAAATGGAGTTAATGATCTATCATGCCTACACTGGGAAGCCTCCATAAAACCCCCAGAAGTACAGAGTTCAGACAGATTCCCATTGGATGAACATATGCACGCTGGGATGATCACACACCCTAACTCCCCAGGGATAAAAAGAAGCTTCTGTGCTCAGGACCTTCCTAGACTTCACCCTATGTATCGCTTCATCCTTTATCACATCCTTTAATAACCTGGCAAACGTGTTTCCCTGAGTTCTGTGCACCGCTGTAGCAAATTAGTTGAACCTGAGGAGGGGTCACTGAAACATTTGATCTGTAGCCACTCAGAAGCACAGGTGATAACCTGTTTTTGACTGGCATTTGAAGTGGGGGCAGGGATGAGTCTTGTGGGACTGAGTCCTTCCCAGGAGTCTGATGGCAGCCCTGGGTAGATGGTGTCAGAATGGAGTTAGATTGCAGGACACCCAACTGGTGTCAGAGACTTGTTGCTGTGGGGAAAACCCTCTCACTTTCGGTGACTAGAGTGTCAGATGTGAAGTGTCTTATGTGAGCGGTAAAAGAGACGCACAAGACGAAGAAACTGTAGGATAAAGGATGAAGAAACAGTTGGAAGAACTGCCTTTTTCCTACATAGGAGGTGGAAAACTGAAGGCTCTTCTTTTATACTAGGTCTATCACCTGGAGAAGGCGATGGCACCCAACTCCAGTACTCCTGCCTGGAAATCCCATGGACGGAGGAGGCTGGTGGGCTGCAGTCCATGGGGTCGCGAAGAGTCAGACACGACTGAGCGACTTCACTTTGACTTTTCACTTTCATGCATTGGATAAGGAAATGGCAACCCACTCCAGTGTTCTTGCCTGGAGAATCCCAGGGACGGGGGAGCCTGGGGGGCTGCTGTCTATGGGGTCGCACAGAGTCGGACACGACTGAAGACACAGCAGCTGCAGCAGCAGCAGGTCTGTCACCAGTCATGAGAAGGTCATCACTTGGTCCAGATTCTCTCAACATTTTCTCCTCTCCCATCCATTCCTTCCAGAACCAGTGTTGAAAATGCAGGTAAGAGAGATTGCAGTGTTTTTAAGTTTTAAAAAAAAATCTTTGGTGTTCAGCAGTTTGATTATGATATACCAAGATGTAGTTTGCTTTGTTATTTGTATTGCTTTGGATTCACTGAGATTCCTGAGTCTGTGGATTTTTTTTTTCACCAGTTTCAGAAACTGCACAATTATTTCTTCAAATTATTGCTACTGCCCTGTTCTCTTTTCTCCTTGTGGGATTCCAATCACATGTGGTTAGATCTTCTAGCCTAGT
>SJYQ01104806.1:52552-77540 GCA_006410935.1 Redunca redunca | reverse complement strand
TTATGCACTCTTGAAATTCATTCAACAAGATCTGTAGTTAGAGATCTTTAAAACCTTACATGTATATATTTCATTTGTTTTGCTCTTGATTGATAGTACTTGGATAGAAAATTCTAATTTGGCATGCATGTTCAGCATGTGGAAGTTATTTTGTTAGCATTCCTTATTCTTGGCATATATTGCTGTTATTAAAATCATCTGTTAGTTTATGTATCATTATTTGGATTGTGAATGTGTTGTCTTTGCCTACATTTAGTGTCATCTCTTTGTATTTATCATTCTGCATTTCACAAATGTTTCTTCATGTAAATATATTTATACTTATTCTTCTCAAGACATATCTCTGTCCATGGAGTTCTCCAGGCAAGAATACTGGAGTGGGTAGCCATTCCCTTCTCCAAGGTATCATTCTGACCTAGGGATTGGAACCAGGTCTCCTGCATTGTAGGCTGATCCTTTACTATCTGATCCATGAGGGAAGCCCAAATATGAGTCATATCATAAATTAAATATGCAAAATTAATAGTTATGTCAACCATCTCTTTATTGACATTCTTCCATTACCTCAGTTTTCTCCTTTTGAAATGTGTATTAACTTTATGTTAGTCCTTATTTTGTCTTAGCTGTTTCCAAATGTTGTAACCTTATGTAGATTCCAGATTATTTTATTCTACTTATTATCCAATTTGCTATTGTTTAGTGTTTATTTGAAAATTTTAACTTATATAATTATTTTTATGTTTTAAAATGTCTTCTTTTTTCAAAATATATTTTATGTTTTATATTTTAATCCCTTACTTTGATATCATTAATCACTGTTAGCATTTACTTTGTGGTTTATATTTTACTGATCAATTATATTGTACTTCCCTGATAGCTCAGTTGGTAAAGAATCCACCTGCAATGTTGGATTCCACCAAAAGAGGATACCCCAATCCAGGGGCAAAGGAGAAACCCCAACAAGATGGTAGGAGGGGCAGAATCATGTTTAGAATCAAACCTCATGCCCACCAGACATTCTTGGAGGGCTCAAACAAAACCTGTGCACCAGGACCCAGGGACCCCACAGAGACTGAGCCAGACCTGCCTTTTAGAGTCTCCTATGGAGGTACAAACCAGCAATGGCCTGCCACAGGGGTGGGGGCTCCGGGTGCAGAAGAATTGGATTACACAGCATGTGGCATGGGCCCTCTTAGAGGAGGTCACCATTGGCCCCACCATGGGGGTGCCGAGCACATGACCCACAAACTGCAGAACAATTATGCCAAAGAGTTTCTTGCACTGTTAAGAAAGTTCTAGAACCCACAATAGATTTCCCAACCTGGGGATCTGGCAAAGGAACTGAGAAACTCCAGGGAACTGACCTTGGAGGCCAGTGGGATTTGATAACAGAATTTACACAGGACTGGGGAAACAGACTATTGGAGGGTGCAGACAAAGCTTTGTATGCACCAGGACCCAGGGGAGGGGAGCAGTGACCCCAAAGAAGACTGACCCAAACTTGCCTGTGAGTGTCCAGGAGTCTCTGGTGGAGGCAGGAATTGGCAGTGGCCTGCTGCAGGGATGGGGGCATTAAGTGTGCCAGTGCCTACATGGGACTTTTTGAAGGAGGTTGCCATTGTCTCCATTGCCTCCACAATAGTTTGGTCTCAGGTCAAATGACAGTGAGGGAACACAGCCCTGCCCATTGCCAGAAAATTGGGTTAAAGATTTACTGACCCTGACCTTGCCCACGAGAATAACTCCCTGATTCCCATACAATCAGTCTCTCCCACAAGGAAGCTTCTATAAGCCTCTTATCCTTATCAGAGGGCAAAGAGAATGAAAACCACAATTACCAAAAACTAATCAAACTGATCACATGGACCACAGACTTGTCTAACTCAGTGAAACTAGGAGCCATGCTATGTAGGGCCACCCAAGATGGATGGGTCATGATGGAGAGTTCTGACAAAACATGGTCCACTGGAGAAGGCAATGGCAAACCACTTCGGTATAATTGCATTGAGAACCCCAAGACCAGTATGAAAAACCAAAAACAAATTACACTGAAAGATGAACTCCTCAGGTCAGTAGGTGCCCAATATGCTACTGGAGAAAAGTGGAGAAATAATTCCAGAAAGATTAAAGAGATGGAGTCAAAGTGAAAAGAACATCCAGTTTTGGATGTGACTGGTAATGGAAGTAAAGTCTGATGCTGTAAAGAACAATACTGCCTAGGAACCTGGAATGTTACGTCCATGAATCAAGGTAAATTGGAAGTGGTCCAACGAGATGGCAAGAATGAACATCGACATTTTAAGAATCAGGGAACTAAAATGGACCAGAATTGGTGAATTTAATTCAGATGACCATTATATCTATTACTGTGGGCAAGAATCCCTTAGAAGAAACTGAGTAGCCATCATAGTCAACAAAAGAGTCTGAAATGCAGTGGTTGGGTGAAAACCCAAAAACAACAGAATGGTCTCTGTTCATTTCCAAGGCAAACCATTCAATATCACAGTAATCCAAGTCTACACCCTGACCAGTAATGCTGAAGAAGCTGTGTTGAACGGTTCTATGAAGACCTTCTGGAGCTAACACCCAAAAAATATGTCCTTTTCATCATAGGGGACTGGATTGCAAAAGTAGGAATTTAAGAGATACCCAATTAACAGAAAAATCTGTCCTTGAAGTACAAAATGAAACAGTTCAAAGGCTAACAGAGTTTTGCCAAGAGAACACACTGGTCATAGCAAATGCCCTCTTCCAACAATACAAGAGAAGACTCTACACATGGACATCACCAGATGGTCAAACAAAATCAGACTGACTATATTTTTTGCACCCAAAGATTGAGAAGCTCTATACATTCAGAAAACACATGACTTGGACCTGACTGTGACTCAGATCATGAACTCCTTATTACCAAATTTAGGCTTAAATGGAAGAAAATAGCAACAACCACTAGACCATTCAAGTATGACCTAAATCAAATCCCTTACTTTTATAGAGTGGAAGTGACAAATAGATTAAAGAGATTATATCTGATAGACAGTGTGCCTGAAGAACTATGGACAAAGGTTGGTGATATAGTACAGGAGGCAGTGATCAAGCCCATCTCCAAGAAAAAGAAATGCAAAAATAGTTGCCTGAGGAGGCCTTACAAATAGCTGAAAAAAGAAGAGAAGATAAAGGCAAAGGAGAAAAGGAAGGATATACCCATTTGAGTGCAGAGTTCCAAAGAAGAGCAAGGAGAGATAAGAAAGCCTTCCTCAGTGATCAGTGCAAAGAAATAGAGGAAAACAACAGAATGGGAAAAACCTAGAGATTTCTTCAAGAAAATACCGAGGATACTAGAGAATATTTCATGCAAAGATGAGTACAATAAAGGACAGAAATAGTATGGATCTAACAGAAGTAGAAGATATTAAGAAAAGGTGGAAAGAATACACAGAAAAACTATACAAGAAAGATCTTCATGACCCAGATAATCATGATGATGTGATCATTCACCTAGAGCCAGACATCCTGGATTGAGAAGTCAAGTGGACCTTTAGGAAGCATCACTATTAACAAAGCCAGTTGAGGTGATGGAATTCCAGTTAAGCTATTTCAGATCCTAAAAGAGAATGCTGTTAAATGCTGCACTCAATATGCCAGCAAATTTGGAAAACTCAGCAGTGGCCACAGGACTGGAAAAGGTCAGTTTTCATTCCAATCCCAAAGACAGGCAATACCAAAGAATGTTCAAAATACTGCACAATTGCCCTCATCTCACACACTAGCAAATTAATACTCAAATTTTTTCAAGCCAGGACTCAAAAGTATGTGAACTTCCAGATGTTCAAGCTGGATTTATAAAAGGCAGGGGAATCAGAGGTCAAATTACGAACATCCCTTGGATCATCAAAACAGCAAAACAGAAAAACATCTACTTCTGCTATACTGCCTACACCAAAGCATTTGACTATGTGGATCACAACAAACTGCGGAAAATTCTTAAAGAGATAGGAACATCAAACCATGTGACCTGCCTCATGAGAAATCTATATGTAGGTCAAGAAGCAACAGTTAGAACCAGACATAGAACAACAGACTTTTTCCAAATAGGGAAAGGAGTACATCAAACCTGTATACTGTCACCCTGCTTATTTAATTTATAAGCAGACTACATCATGTGAAATGCCAGGCTGGATGAATCACAAGCTGGAATCAAGATTGCTGGAGAAATATCAATAACCTCAGATACGCAGATGACACAACCCTTATGGAAGAAAATGAAAAAGAACTAAAGAACCTCTTGATGAAAGCAAAAGAGGAGAGTGAAAAAGTTGGCTTAAACTCAACATTCAAGAAACTAAAATCCTTGCATACAGTCCAATCTGTTCAGTTCAATTCAGTTGCTCAGTCATGTCTAACTCTCCGTGACCCCATGAATCGCTGCACGCCAGGCCTCCCTGTCCATCACCACCTCTTGGAGTTCATCCGAACTCATGTCCATTGAGTCAGTGATGCCATCCAGCCATCTCATCCTCTGTTGTCCCTTTCTCCTCCTGCCCCAGTCCCTCCCAGCATCAGAGTCTTTTCCAATGAGTCAAATCTTCTCATAAGGTGGCCAAAGTATTGGAGTTTCAGCTTCAACATCAGTCTTTCCAATGAAAGCCCAGGACTGATCTCCTTTAGAATGGACTGGTTGGATCTCCTTGCAGTCCAAGGGACTCTCAAAAGTCTTTTCCAACATCACAGTTCAAAAGCATCAGTTCTTTGGCGCTCAGCTTTCTTCACAGTCCAACTCTCACATCCATACATGACCACTGGAAAAATCATAGCCTTGACTAGATGGACTTTTGTTGGCAAAGTAATGCCTCTACTTTTTAATACACTATATAGGTTGGTCATAACTTTGCTTCCAAGGAGTAAGAGTCTTTTAATTTCATGGCCTCAATCACCATCTGCAGTGATTTTGGAGCCCAAAAAACAAAGTCTGACACTCTTTCTACTGTTTCCCCATCTATTTGCCATGAAGTGACATGACCAGATGCTATGATCTTTGTTTTCTTAATGTTGAGCTTTAAGCCAACTTTTTCACTCTCCTCTTTCACTTTCATCAAGAGGCTTTTGAGTTCCTCTTCACTTTCTGCCGTAAGGGTGGTATCATCTGCCTATCTGAGGTTATTGAAATTTCCCCTGGCAATCTTGATTCCAGCTTGTGCTTCTTCCAGCCCAGCATTTCTCATGATGTACTCTGCATATAAGTTAAATAAGCAGGATGACAATATACAGCCTTGATGTAGTCCTTTTCCTAGTTGGAACCAGTCTGTTGTTCCATGTCCAGTTGTAACTGTTGCTTCCTGACCTGCATACAGGTTTCTCAAGAGGCAGGTAGGTGGTCTGGTATTCCCATCTCTTTCAGAATGTCCACAGTTTATTGTGATCCACACAGTCAAAGGCTTTGGCATAGTCAAGAAAGCAGAAATAGATGTTTTTCTGGAACTCTCTTGCTTTTTCCATGATCCAGTGGATGTTGGAAATTTGATCTTTTGTTCCTCTGTCTTTTCTAAAACCAGCTTGAACATCTGGAAGTTCACAGTTCATGTATTGCTGAAGCTTGGCTTGGAGAATTTTGAGCATTACTTTACTAGTGTGTGAGATGAGTGCCATTGTGCAGTAGTTTGAGCATTCCTTGGATTGCCTTTCTTTGGGATTGGAATGAAAACTGACCTTTTCCAGTCCTGTGGCCACTGCTGAATTTTCCAAATTTGCTGGCATGTTGAGTGCAGCACTTTCACAGCATCATCTTTCAGGATTTGAAACAGTTCCACTGGAATTCCATCGCCTCCACTAGGTTTGTTCATAGTGATGCTTTCTAAGGCCCACTTGACTTCACATTCCAGGATGTCTGATCACTTCATGGCAAATAGATGGGGCCACAAAGGAAAGAGTGACAGGCTTTATTTTCTTGGGTCCCAAATTCACTGCAGATGGTGACTGCAGCCATGAAATTAACATATGCTTGCTCCTTGGAAGAAAAGCTATGATCAACCCAGACATCATGTTAAAAATCAGAGTTTTTGATATAATTGATTAGTTTGGTTCAGTTCAGTCGCTAAGTTGTGTTAAGTCCATCTAGTCAAAGCTATGGTTTTTCCATAGTCATGTATGGATGTGGGTGTTGGACTATAAAGAAAGCTGTGGACAGAAGAATTGATGCTTTCAAAATGTTGTGTTGGAGAAGACTTTTGACAGTCCCTTGGACTGCAGAGAGATCAACGAGTCAATCCTAAAGGAAATCAGTCATGAATGTTCATTGGAAGGACTGATGCTGAAGCTGAAATTCCAGTACTTTGGCCACCTGATGTGAAGATCTGACTTACTGGAAAAGACCCTGATGCTGGGAAAGTTTGAAGGCATGAGGGGAAGGAGAAAACAGAGGATGAGATGGTTGGATGGCATCACCAACTTGATGCACATGAGTTTGAGCAAGCTCTGGGTGTTGATGATGGACAGAGAAGTCCATGGTGTTGCAAAAGGTCAGACATGACTTAGCGATGAACTGAACCAAACTAATCAATTATATCAATCAGGATAACTTATCTTATTGTTAAATGTGCTGATATTTCTCAATTTTACCAGTAGCTCCAGCCATAGGTGTTTTATAGTTTATTTTCACTGAGTGTATGTGAACACAAGACAGTTGCCTTTCCTATGCTAGTAGGTCTACTTTTCTGGTTCACATTTTTGTTCAGATCTGATTTCACAAAGCCCCACAGGCCCATGGCTTCATTCTCATCCTATCAATATACAAATTAAATTTAAATGTAGTTATTACAAAGACAAATATTTTCTATTGTTACCTACAAAATCTCAACTATCTCAATAGCAACTTGTAGCTTATTGTTCAATTCTTTACTTCCCTTTCAATTTGTNAGCGGCATTTACAATAAAATTATAAATTGTAAATAAATTATGTAATTGTCAGTGGATGGTTAAGCAATTCATGACACTTCAAAGAATCAATTTGTTAGAAGCCACTAACTTGTGTTATTGAAGGCTACTTAATTTGGACCACTGAAGAAACAACGTGTTAACTTAAATTTGTAAAATAACTTGAATAGAAAATCTGATTTATTCTATGATCCCAAATATGTTTCAAAAATAATGTAAATCAACCATGATGTTAATTGCATCATGGATTAAATTTTGAATATTTAGATTTTCTTCTTTAGAAATGTGTAAAACACATTTCTATTGTAATCAAAGAAAAAAACAAAACAGTACATTTTAAAATTCTACATAATGATAACTACTAAGGCTTATCTCCTCTTTGGGTTCCATTAATTTGCTAGAGAGTGATGAAATGCAGTTCATATTTTAAGGCAAGACAAGAAAAATATAGACAAAAACTTTTGTCCTCCCTATATGAGCTTTCTACATTCCTTCTAGTGTGCATTGTGTTCCTGCATTGAGCATTACTTGGGTCTCCCTAATGGTAGAAATATCTGCTCAACCATAAAGAGCATGTTTTTTTTAATTTTTTTTTTTTTATTTTAATGCCAGCCATGTAACTCCTTAGAAGATTACATTTCTTTCTTAATCCTCTAAGGGGGCACAATGACCCACCACTCATTTTACACATGTAGGTGTCTTTGGTGAACTTTATGTGCAATGCCAACATATAATTTTCCTTAAAGATAGCAGTGATTGGGGTAGAACATGCTGAGTCAGGTAACCTGGAGAAATACTGGTAAACACTTAATAGATGTTCTTAGCTTAAATACTTACTTATGACCTTATTAATATCTAGTTATATTATTTGCATTGTACCCATTTTACAAGATTATTGTTTCTTGCATTACCAAACGTGTGACTGAGCCTCCAATAAAGAAAATGCTCTCTAAGCAATTTGACTAAAAAAAGATCAAATATATAGAACTATAATATCAATGCTTGTAGTACTGCAGCTCTAGATATGGGAAGAACAGCAAGCAAGGTAATTCTCAAAATCCTTCAAGCTGGGCTTCAGCAGTGCATGAACTGAGAACTTCTAAACGTACAAATTGAGTTTAAAAAGGCAGTATAACTAGAGATCGAATTGCCAACATCCACTGGATTATGGGAAAAGCAAGGGAATTCAAGAAAAACATCTACTTCTATTTTATTGACTTCTATTTCATGTTAAAGCCTTTGACTATATGAATCACAAAAAGCTGTGGAAAATTCTTAAAGTGATGGATACCAGATCATCCTATGTGTCTCCTGAAAAACCTATATATGCAGGTCAAGATGAGACAGTTAGAACTGGACATGGAAGAACGAAGTGGTTCCAAATAAGGAAAGAGTATGTCAAGGCTGTACATTGTCACCCTGCTTATTTAACTTCTATGCAGAGTACATCATGTGAACTGCCAGGCTGGATGAAGCACAAGCTGGAATCAAGATTGCCAGAAGTAACAGCAATAACCTCAGATATGCAGATGATACCACCCTTATGGCAGAAAGCAAGAGGAACTAAAGAGCCTCTTGATGAGGCTGAAAGAGAAGAGGAAAAAAGCTAAAAGTTAACATTCAAAAAACTAAGATCATGGCATCTGGTCCCATTACTTCATGACAAATAGAAGAGAAAAAAGAAGAAGCAGGGACAAATTTTATTTTCTTGGGCTCTAAAATCACTGTGGATGGTGACTGCAGCCATGAACTTAAAATGCATTTGCTCCTTGGAAAGAAAGCTATGACAAATCTAGAGTTTGTATTCAAAGGCAGAAACATAACTTTGCTGACAAAGGTCCACATGGTCAAAGCTGTGGTTTTCCCAATAGTTTTGTACACATGTGAGAGTTGGACCATAAAGAAGATTGAGTGTTGAAGAATTGATCCTTTCCAAATACAGTGCTGGAGCAGACTTTCAAGGGTCCCTTGGACAGAAAGGAAATCAAAGCAGTCAATCCTAAAGGAAATCAACTTTGAATATTCATTGGAAGGACTGATGCTGAAGTTGAAGCTCCAATCCTTTGGCCACCTGATACAAAGAGGCATCTCACTGGAAAGACCTTGATGCTGGGAAAGATTGAGGACAAGAGGAGAAGTGGCTGGCAGAGGATGAGATCATTAGATAGCATCACCAACTCAATGGACATGATTCTGAGCAAGCTCTAGGAGATAGTGAAAACCAGGGCATCCTCTTATGCTATAGTTCATGGGATTGCAAAGAGTCAGATGCAGCTTAGGGGTTGAATAAGAACAAAAGATATAGTAAGAAGCAACAAAAGGCAATCTTTTCTGGGCATCATTTCCAGGACCATAACAGACTAGAAAGACCACTGGCTTTGGGCTACTGTTAACAAGACCTAGTCTAATAATAACACATAGAATATCTCATCACAAAATCCTTTTTGTAACCTCAAGATGAACATTCTTCTCACTGTGGGACAGTACGGTCAGGAAATGCCTCTCAAGTCTCAGTCAAAATTATGACTAAAAGAGAGGGACTGCAAAATAAAGACTACTGCCCATTATCCAGTTCTATAAGAATGAAGTCATTAGTCACTTCAGTTGCTGACCTACAATACAACCTAAAAGGAATTCAGGATGAAGATCACAATGAGGTATTTTGTACTCTGAAAAAACTGGAGTACTGGCTCTAAAATAGTTAGATATTTTTAGGAGAAATTTTATGAACTTAGTTTTTGCATCTTTTCATATTTAGTAAACACTAAAGCTGATCTCAGGTGGCCTTGGCCTGCAGTGGTTTGGATCAGAGCTTGGGTTCCCAGCCAGAGTTTGGGCTGGATTGTGGTGATGAAAGCACTAGATCCTAGCCACTAGACTAGTGGTCAGTGACAAGAGCCCTGGCCTTCAGATTTGCAGAAAAGAATTTCCACAAAGACAGAAAGTAATGAAGCGTGTCAAGTATTTATTAAGAGGAAAAAGGGTACAGTACATGTGGGTAGGCACGTGGGCTGGATCAGAAGGAGAGTCCCTGAGTTGTGCACCCCTGGCAATTTGAATTAGTTTTATGGGGCATTTTTTCTGGTTTTCCTTTGGCTAATCATTCTGATTTGCCTGGTTCACAGTCCGTATTTGGTGTATCTCAGGGTCCTCCCATGTGTGTGCATGCGTCTGTTAGCCAAGACAGATTTCACTGAAAAGGAATCTGGAGAGAACACTCCTTGACATAATTCCCCTTTGGCCTCCAAGGAGCCTTTTCTGTTCATGTGTGATCAGAGAGGTCTACTGACTTTGAGAACGAAAAAATATGTAGTCTGGGCAGGGTCGAGCATCCTTGCCTTAATTGTTCTGCTATTCTAGTCTTTGAGTTTCAGTCCTTAGGAATGAATCTCCATTGCTTTACCTTGGACAGAGTCGGGGGTGAGGGATAGTTAGGGAGGGTGTGGCATCTGCCTCCTGCCTCAAAACCATTAACTAAGATACATGGCTCTTGTGAATAGTAGTAATTTTCTACCAAGATGTGTGCTTGATTGCATATACCCTTTCATCAAAATCTCATGCATACTACACTCTAGCCTTGCCTCTTAGGAACTGTCCTCAGAGATTTCTGAAAGGTTGTCTCCCAGATTATAATCCTCAGATTGTCTCAAATACAATTTCCATTACTTAGATTGACTTTTGTTTAATTTTTTCATTGACCCGAGGCTCATAGAACTCAGAGAAACATCTTACAGTACTTACTGTATTGCTGCTTTATTATAAAATGATATAATTTAGGAAGAGACAGATGGGAGAGATGGATGAGGTAAATATATGGGATGGATACACGGCTTACCCTATATGAGCTTGCCACTCTTCCCAAATCTCCATGTGTTCACCAACCCAAGAAGCTCTCTGAACCCACTCCTTTTGGGACTTTTATGGAGGCTTTGTTAAATAGACATGATTGATTAAGTCATTGGCCACTGGCGATTGATTCAACCGACAGCTCCTCAGATGGCCTCACTGATTAAATGGACATGTCTGAGTAAATTCTGGGAGTTGGTGATGGACAGGGAGGCCTGGTGTGCTGCGGTCCGTGGGGCCGCAAAGAGTCGGACACGACTGAAGTGGACTGGCAGCTCGTCTGGGTCCTCTGCGGGTCAGGAGGGTGGCTTTGAAATTCCAGCCCTGTAATCGCCAGGCTGGTTCTCTTGGCACCGTGAGAATCCTTAGGTGTGGTCCCAAAGTAGCCTCATTAACCAAACCCAAGACACCTTTGTGGTTCTTATCATGTATCCTAATCCCAATGGATTAGGAGCACTATATCAGAAACCAGGAAAAAGACATGTACCTATCTATTTATGTAATTATCTTCCTACCTATAATGTTAAAAGGAAATAACAAGTTCAAAATGGAGTCATTTGTCCCCATGACAACAAACAAAGATTTAATTGCAGTTTCAGCCTCTCCTAGGAACATGACCTTTAAACAGACAATTTGAAATTTTCTGATCAGTACTAGTGAGGAAATCTGCATAATAAGACCCTGACCTTCTCTTCCCCCCTAAAGAAGCTTACCAGGCCTGAAATAATTTCTTCCTTTGGTAATAACTTCCTTGCCCTTCAGTCCTTCTGTCTATGAAAATCTTCCATTTTTGTACAGTTCCTCTGTTAACTAGATAGGATGCTACCTGATTTGTGAATTATCGAATAAAGCCAATTAGATGTTCAAATTTACTTGGTTTAATTTTTTTAACAAGTATGAATCACAATATCACTTTTTCTCACAAATATAAAATATAAAATATGCTTAATTTTTGCTAGCCAATTTTTACCTATTCACTGGAGAACTAATATATTGTTGAAAAACCTTTTTATGAGAAGACTGTTTTCATTAATGTACTTTGTAATATATTTCCTATGCATTTATTTTTTTCTCTGTCTTAAATTACACTCAGTTAAGTTCAGTTCAGTCACTCAGTCATGTCTGACTCTTTGCGATCCCATGGACTGTGGCATGCCTGGCCTCCCTGTCTATCACCAAATCCTGGACTTTACTCAAACTCATGTCCATTGAGTTGGTGATGCCATCCAACCATCTCATCCTCTGTCGCCCCCTCCTTCCGCCTTCACTCTTTCCCAGAATCAGGGTCTTTTTAAATGAGTCAGCTCTTTGCATAAGGTGGCCAAAGTATTGGAGTTTCAGCATCAGTCCTTCCAATGAACACTGAGGACTGATTTCCTTTAGGATAACTGGATGGATCTCCTTGCAGTCCAAGGGACTCTCAAGAGTCTTTGCTAACATCACAGTTAAAAAGCATCAGTTCTTTAGTGCTCAGCTTTCTTTATAGTCCAACTCTCGCATCCATACATAACTATTGGAAAAACAATAGCTTTGACTAGATGGACATTTGTTGGCAAAGTATTGTCTCTGTTTTTTAATGTGCTAAGTCGGTAATAAGTTTCCTTCCAAGGAGTAAGCGTCTTTTAATTTCATGGCTGCAGTCACCATCTGCAGTGATTTTGGAGCTCAAAAGAATAAAGTCTCTCACTGTTTCCATTGTTTCCCCATCTATTTGCCATGAAGTGGTGGGACCGGATGCCATGATCGTAGTTTTCTGAATATTGAGCATTAAGCCAACTTTGTCATTCTCCTCTATCACTTTCATCAAGAGGCTCTTTAGTTCTTCTTTGCTTTCTGCCATAAGGGTGGTGTCATCTGCATATCAGATTATTGATATTTTTCCCAGCAATCTTGATTCCAGCTTGTGCTTCCTCCAGCCCAGGATTTCTCATGATGTACTATGCATATAAGTTAAATAAGTAGGGTAACAATATATAGCCTTGATGAATTCCTTTTTCTATTTGGAACCAGTTGTTCCATGTCCACTTCTAAGTGTTGCTTCCTGACCTGCTAAATTACACTAGATGTGTAATATGTAGATGTGTATAATTTCTTAATTGTTTCTTAATATGTAGTTGTTTATAATAGTCAGTTAACCAACAGTACTGAGAAAGAGTCCTAAACTTGAAAATAAAAATATTTTTCAGTCTGTTTCCACTATCTGGATTTTTTTTTACTTCTTGTGTTTGCTATTTTTGTGATTCTTTCTTTGCTTTCAAACAATCTAGCAAACACTTTAAGCTTTAAAGTTTTTGAAGACAGCTTAAAAAGTTAAAACTGAATTTAAAAAAACAATAGAGAGATTATAGACTATTATAGAATAGTTTTTGCCAAAAGAGTAAATCAAGGGGTTACAATGAGTAACTAGTTACATAGCTTTAAGCAAGGAAGCAAAGAGGTAATACATCAGAACCTTGAAATGTTGCAGGAAGGCGGACTCTTGGGGGACTCCTTCCATGGCCTGAGAGTGGGTTCTTGTCTAATACTCATAAATGAATTTTCCAAGGAGACATATGTACTGACAAATTAAAAGACTTTATTGGGAAGAGATGCACGGGGAGAGCAATAGGGTAAGTGAACCAGGCGAACTACTCTGTCATGTGGCACAGACTCAGACATTATAGTAATGAGGTTAGTTTCTGGATTGTCTTGGGCCAATCATCTTGCTTGGTCCATATTTGGTCTGACTTGGTGACCTTCAGAGTGGTGCACGCATCTCTTAGCTAAGATGGATTCCACTGAGAAGGATTCTGGGAGGGTAGTCATCTCCTCCATCTGGCCACACCCAAATTCTCCTGGTTAGTTTTTGACTGCAGTACCATGTTGTTTATTGGGACCTCCTCTTGTGAGACAACTCATGCAAGTGGTTATCACTGTTTTCATCAACAGTTTTGGTCAAAGTTTCCCTAAAAGAAAGAGAAAAATGTTTATGAAAAGATTAAATAAAGTGTCTGAGGTTTGGTGAAAGAATGGTGTATGTATCCCAGGATTTGGGCATAGCTACTCTTGTTTTTTCTTCAGTAGCATGCTGATTTCTGAAGTTCATTGAAATTACTTGAACCTGTGACTAAAATTAACTAGTTAGCTTGCCTGACTATCTAACTTAGCTCCTCATTTGTGAAATTATTTCTATATTTCCTTGCAAAAGGATTGATTACTGTCTTTATGAAATATTTTTCATCAGGATTTTAATAATGATATCTGAATCTCCATTTCTTCTGTGCAGAGTTGAGTGGAAAGTAGAATATGAGACTACAATTTCTCTGTTAGAGGTTTTAGAATTGCCTATTGAAATTTCTGTGATCAACTGAGAAACACACACACATGCGTGTGCACACACACACACACAATGTAAAAGCTTTGAGTCAAATTTAGTCACTGTCTCACTGAGGACTATAGTCTGGAACACAGGCTCTCAAATAGCCCTGAGACTCTGTTCCAAAATGTAGGTGAGGAATCAGTATATATACTGCAATATATGCCATCAAGACTTCAGTGAAAGGTTACTGCTTGTAAAGAGGATCACATATTTGACTAATGATTTTAGCGCTTTTCTATGTATGAGAAGATGCAAGAATCTGGGGCTATCGAAATTCTTTATTACTTATGCATTTTAAATATCAAGGGTGCCATCTAGCACAAACACAGATTACTTTATCCTGAATTCTTTTCGGAGTATATGTAGGTAAGCAATTCCAGTGGCTAATGACTTGATCCTCGTAGAATTGTAATGCCAGGTAATATTCTTTATTTACACTGCATACCAGTCAGCACCCACAATTTTCCAATTCTCTCTAAAACATATCTGAGTGCTTACACACACACACACACACACACACATACACACACGTGTCTCAACTTTTCCTTGTCTTTAAAACTAATGTAAGACCCAGTAATTTGTTTGTCTTACACAGTCACACGTAACTGCAGGCTAGATCTGCCCTGCCTTATTTTTCCCCTTTAGATTCAGAGTCCTTTACACCCTCAAATAGCTCATGCCATTTAGGAATGGGAGTTAAAATGTTGGAACAGCAGCAGTGAAGCACTCAGCCTTTAGAACAGAGACCTAGCAGAAATTTTCCCAGGTTACTTATGCTAAAAAGAACTTGCTCCAAGGGACTTGATCAACCACTCTATTGTTTGACATACTTAAACTTAATGCCCTTTTGCTACAGTTTAGTATGTGTCTTCTAGTCTTGGCTTGAGGGCAAATGCCAACATCTGGTTAGTGTTTTAGGGTAAGAGGATTTGATAGCTGTTGGAAGTTTGTAGTAAAAGGAGAAATTCTTCATCAAGGCATCAATAGATTTTCAAAGATGTCATTGAGTGTATTGTTGTAACTGTCTAAAAGGTTTAACTAGACATTTAGAAACATAGTTTTTCTCTATTGTGGATTGTGCAACTAATTATTTAATTAATCCTTTTAAGCAAATTTCACAACAAAAGCATTTCCTCAAGTAATAGCAGTAAGAGAGAAGAGCAGGGTAGGCAATAGAGGAAGAAAGGCAAGAGGTGTAAGGGTGGGAGGAAACACTGGCATCACTAGTAGACAAATAGGATGCCTACTGAATAAGCCTCTGGAGATGTCAGTTTAATAAAAACCTACATTTTAACAGAAGCAACATATACAAATAAATTTGAAAAAAGATTTTCATAGTAAAGAACCAATTTGGTTCAAGCTTTATTTAGTTAATGTGTAATTTTATCTTTTATAAATGTGCAAATCTCTTGGATTCCTGGTGCTTATTTTTCAATGAGGATCCATTGATATAATTATGGTGGTCTTGCATAAACACAAATGAACAAATAAGATCTACAGTTCTTGCCTATTTGAATAAATATATGTATATAAATATATATGATAAATATATTTTCATAGACTCCAGTCACACAAATACATATAAATTTAAGCTTGAATATAAACTATGGAAATTACATATGATATGAATTTTTAAAAATTTCTTCAGCAGATAGAAAAGTTTAAAGGAAATATATCTGAACATATTTTAAACTGCCCCTTAATTGGAATTCTCTGGGCTGAGAGAAATTTGTGTGCGTGCTTAGTCATGTTTGATTCTTTGTGACCCTATGGACTGTAGCCCATAGGCTCCTCTGTCCATGGGCTTTTCCAGGTAAGAATACTGGAGTGGGTTGCCATTTCCTATTCTAGGGGATCTTCCCAACCTAGGGATCGAATCTGCTTCTCCTGTGTCTTTTGCACTGCAGGCAGATTTTTTACCCCTGAGCGATCGGGGAAGCCCTGAGATAAGTTTGGTTATGTCCATATCAAACCAAACTGTGCAAATGAAAATTTTTAAATTATTCCCTTGGGTGTGACATTTCTATCAACCTGAGATATGGGATAGGAAATTTAAAATATAAAATAAAACTTTTTGGTAAAATGATGATAATAATAGGTTGAAAGCAAANTCCCTTGGGTGTGACATTTCTATCAACCTGAGATATGGGATAGGAAATTTAAAATATAAAATAAAACTTTGGTAAAATGATGATAATAATAGGTTGAAAGCAAAATTGGATATGGAAATAGGATATCTTTCATATCAAGACATATGGTATGACGAAGAGATTTTCTGTTCTGTAAATATGTTTATATATAAAACTAAGTGTGCAGGAAATGTTTATTGTTATATAAATTTCCTTGGAACCTAAATCCATTGCTTCTGCTCACATGGTATACTGGGTGATACCAACCTACAAAGAAACAAAATCAAACCAAATAGAAAGAAAAACAACTACTATAGATGGTAGGGATTTGAGTTAATGAGATAGCTTAGCAGAAGGACACAATTCAGATGAATCTTGACTTTCTCCTCAAGGTCTTTTTTTTTTTTTTTGCTTTTTTATTAAAGCATAGTTGCTTTGCACTATTAGTTTCAGATGTATAGCAAAGTGATTCAGTTTTATTTATATGCATATATATTTCAGATTATCTTCCACTATAAGTTATTATAAGATATTGAATATAGCTCCCTATGCTGTACAGTAAATCCTTATTGTTTATCTATAGAAATATAGAAGTTCATATTTATTAATATTCATCTCATACTACTAATTTACCCCTCCCCTTTATCCATCATAAGGGATAATTTATCCCTTATCCTTTTGGAAACCATGAATTTGCTTTCTATGTCTGTGAATCTGTTTTGTATACAGATTCATTTGTATCATTCTTTTTTTGATTCCACACATAACTGATACATAGTATTTATCTTTGACTTACTTCACTAAAGCAAGTGAGACCCATGTGGTCAGAGTGAACCTATGACCACCTGTGCAGGCATTTCTGCCCAGAAGCTGCTAAAGGTCACATCCTTTTCTCTGTTGTGCTCATCACAGACCTCGTGGCAGGCTTTGGTGTCAAATGGGCTGGTGCTGGGAGCTGAGGTTCTGTGGCTACAGGAGTTGAGGTGGTTGTGTTGCAACCTTGGTTCCTGTGTTGAAGCCTGGCGGCTGGTCTGCCTCTGTAGCCAACCTCTCCCAGGACCTGTTGCCCCAGATCTGACTCCAGTCTGTGATATGGGATGGAGGCAAACAGTGTTCCCACTGGGAAACAAGCCTCAGAGTACTCCTCCCTAGGAGCTGAATGTCCAAGACATGCATTTCGGTGTTGCTTCCCGGAATGCATACTGACCAGGCCCATCCCACCCTGTGAGTGCTCACAATAAATGCTGCAGTTTGGCTTAAACCATAGCCAACTGTCAAAGGACAGCTAGATGGAGTTCTCTCCCAGAGCCTGTTTTCTCAAGATACAGCACTTAGCTGCTGTGTGTACTAGCAGTCCTGCCCGATGTGATTTTTAGACTGGGGGATGTGATGAGGTGGTAGCCACCAATACAGACGTCTCTCCTCCCTGATTGCTAGCAATACCACACAATCCACTACACTCCTCTCAAGCAGAGTTTTCAGCACCCCAGTCCTCTCTGTTATCCCAGTGGGCCTCCCAGAAGGCAAGGAGGCTCCCTAAGGTGATGATCTGCCAGTGTGGACCTTTTCTCTTTCACATATTCTTCCAGGGGTGCCAGTTCCCTCTGATGACTTCCCCCCTGCCCCACTCCCCAGACCTACCCAGGGTTTCCTTGGTGGTTCAACTGGTAAAGATTGTGACAGCAAAGTAGGAGACCTGGGTTCAATGCCTGGGTCAGGAAGATCTCCCAGAGAAGGGAATCACTGCCCACTCCAGTATTTTTGTGAGGATAATCCCAAGGACAGAGGAGCCTGGCAGGCTACAGTCCATGGCGTCCCAAAGAGTTAGACAGGACTGAGCAACTTTCACACTACCACCCAGTTATATGAAGATCTTTGTCTCAGCTCTGGTTGAATAGGAGACCTCCTACCAGTTTCTGGTTGGTTTTGTGTAAGAATTGTTCCACATGTAGACTATATTTGATGTGTTTTGTGGGGAACTGAGCTCCATGTCCTCCTACTCTGCCATCTGGATCCTTTTTCATCCTTAAGTCCTAATGAGATGTATGTTCACACACCCATGCTTAAAGTTATAATCTGTATGTAGAACTTGAAACTTTGCATTTGACAAGTAGAGACAATTTTGAATTTTTAACAGCTTTATTGAAATATTCTTCACATTCCATATACTATATCCATTTAAATAGTACAGTTTAATGACATTATATTTACAGAGTTATATTATCATCACCACACACAGTCAATTTTTGAATATTTTTATTAGCATAAAAAGAAACTCCATTCTTGTTAGCAGTCACTCTCCTTTCCCACATTCTACAAGCCCTTTAGACAACCATTAGCTATGGTTTCTCCAGTAGTCATGTATGGATGTGAGAGTTGGACTATAAAGAAAGCTGAGTGCCGAAGAATTGATGTTTTTGTACTGTGGTGTTGGAGAAGACTCTTGAGTCAGTCCCTTGGACTGCAGGGAGATCAAACCAGTCAATCCTAAAGGCAATTGGTCCTAAATATTCACTGGAATGACTGATGCTGAAGCAGAAACTCTAATACTTTGGCTATCTGATGTGAAGAACTGATTCATTGGAAAAGACCCTGATGCTAGGAAAGATTGAAGGCAGGAGGAGAAGGGGACAACAGACGATGAGATAGTTGGATGGCATCACCGACTCAATGGACATACGTTTGAGTAAGCTCCGGGAGTTGGTGATAGACAGGGAACCCTGCATGCTGCGGTCCATGGGGTCTCAAAGTCAGACACAACTGAGTGACTGAACTGAACTGAATCAATGCTCTATTCCTTTTTATTGCAGAATAATATTCCAGGATATAAATAAATCACATTTTATTTTTTCATTCAGAGGTTGGTGAACATTTGAGCTGTTTCTGATTTTTGTTGGATAGTGCCAACATAGACTTTATTGTGCACATTTTTACATGGGCATATATTTTCATTTTTCTTTAAATAAAGCTCGATGTGAAAGGCAGTTTTAACTTTTGATTAGCTGTCAGTCTGTTTTCTAAAGAAGCTAACCAGAAATTTATGAGGCTTCCAATTTCTCCATGTTCTCACCAGGTTTGTAATTATCTTCTTTGTGATTGTGACGTGAAAGTAGCTCAGTTGTGTCCAACTCTTTGCAACCCCATGGAATTCCCCAAGCCAGAATACTGGAGTGGGTAGCAGGTCTCCTGCATTGCAGGCAGATTCTTTACCTTCTGAGCCACAAGGGAAGACCAAGAATACTGGAGTGGGTAGCCTATCCCTTCTCCAGGGGATCTTCTTGATCCAGGAATTAAACTGGGATCTTCTGTTGTGCAGGTGGATTCTTCACCAACTGAGCTATCTCCATTCAAATAAATGAGAAGTATTTCTGTGTTTTTAATGTCCTTAATGACTAAAATGTTGAATATCTTTTCATGTCTTTTTTAGTCAGAGTTGAGAATGGCAATATCGTTCTACTTTTCTTGGGATGACTCATCTGTTTTGTGGATGGGATGCTGGTGGGTGTAGATAGCCTCTGGTTTTTATGGATTGTGTCTTTTGCTATGGAAATTCCACTTTTCACCTGAGGCAAGGGGGATTGGGACCAGTACTGCAAGGAGATCCAACCAGTCCATTCTGAAGGAGATCAGCCCTGGGATTTCTTTGGAGGGAATGATGCTGAAGCTGAAACTCCAGTACTTTGGCCACCTCATGAGAAGACTCATTGGAAAAGACTCTGATGCTGGGAGGGATTGGGGGCAGGAGGAGAAGGGGACGACAGAGGATGAGATGGCTGGATGGCATCACTGACTCAATGGACGCGAGTCTGAGTGAACTCCAGGAGATGGTGATGGACAGGGAGGCCTGGCGTGCTGCGATTCGTGGGGTTGCGAAGAGTCGGACACGACTGAGCGACTGAACTGACTGACTGAGTAGTGGAGCTCTTGCCATAGGTTAAGGAGGTAGATTCACGATTTCTCAGCCTCTTTTTCTTATAATAGAGTTACTCCAAATTAGAGATGGAGGGTTGAGGTATGGTAGCAACCTGCACCTACTGGGAAAGATTCTGCAGCCTTACACTGAGACCTGAAAGGAGACTTGTTTTCTTGGATTCACCCTCAATGGGTAGAGATTCCGTCTCATTTAGCTGCGAGCAGGGAAGGGAATGGGCTTCCCAGGTGGTGCAATGGTAAAGAATCCACTGCCAATGAAGGAGACGTAAGAGAAACAGGTTTGATCTCTGGGTCAGGAAGATCTCCTGGAGCAGAAAATCACAACCCACTCTAGTATTCTTGCCTGAAAAATTCCACAGACAGAGGAGCCTGGCAGACTACAGTTCATGGGATCTCAGAGGACTGAGCATAAGCATAGGAAAGGGAATGGCCCAAATACCACAGATCCTAGTAGTTATCAATAATTAGGAGATTTTCTTGAACAATTGTTTCTCAGTTGCTATACAGCCCTGAAAGGAAAGGCTACCCACTCCATTATTCTGGCCTGGAGAATTCCATGGACTCCATGTGGTCATACAGGGGCAGACACGACTGAACGACTTTCACACAGGACTATTTCAAGAAATGTCAAGAGGTAGTTGTGTTTTTGTTTGTTTGTTTGTTTTAAATAATTTTAAACAACTGTGGTTGTTTTATTAGGGAGAGGATCCTAGGACATTTTTTTATGTTGTGTCTCCCTGAATATTTTAAAATGTGTCTCCCCGAATGTTTTAAATTTTGAAAGCATTCTTCTGCTTTGAAAACTATTGATTTTCAGAATGATTTTCTAAAATAAAGGTCTAATTTGAAACACAATCCAGTGCAGCAAATCCTACAATTTCAACTGTATTTATCTGTTTTCCTGAATGAACTGAGGGCAGATTATATAAGAGTAGGGAAAAGCCAGGGATTGACTAGGAGTGAGTAATTTTAGAGGTGAAAATATTGTCCCCAGATATTGGTCTGACTATGTATATGACATATATCTCCCAGCTGAACCATGACTTTGGCAATGGCTTTTCTTGTTGTCATCATCATCATCATCTTTGTTTGGTTTTTATTGTTTTCCTGGGAAATAGAATTGCTTTTTAAATTTAATCTATATATGTGCTTATCCTGAAGTATTTCCATTAATTTCATTGTTTCATATTCTGTGGCATCTTCCATTCACTGATAATCCCTTCTCTGGAGATTTTCTTTTACATTCTGGAATCCTTATTTCTTGTGTCCAGGTCTAGATAATTTCCTCTCTAAACCTACCATGGAGTTGTCATTCAGGAATATCTTCTCAGATTTTTAATTTTTTTCTATTGATTTCTGAATCTAATGTCTTTCTATTTCTTGATGAATGTCATCTTTTAGCCAGATACATCCTTAAGGTGTTTTATAACAATTTGTGTTTTTATGTATCCTTGCATCTTTGAAAATGTCTTTATTTTGCCTTATTTTGATTAACATGTTAGAGTGAAACTAAAGTTTCTTCCATAGGCTAATAGTTTAGATGTTTTTAAGTGACTTTTTTTTTTCTTTTCTATCTGTGGATTTCTATCTGTGTGACCCCATAGACAGCAGCCCACCAGGCTCCTCCATCCCTGGGATTCTTCAGGCAAGAACACTGGAGTGGGCTGCCATTTTCTTCTCCAATGCATGAAAGTGAAAAGTGAAAGTGAAGTCACTCAGTCATGTCCGACTCTTAGGGACCCCATGGACTGCAGCCACCAGGCTCCTCCATCCATAGGATTTTCCAGGCAAGAGTACTGGAGTGGGTTGCCATTGCCTTCTAACTCACATTACTTTATCAGGGTGCAAATTCAAGTCTCTGCCAAAACAATTAAAATTTCACTAGGTTACTCTGCTTTACAAAAGTAGATCTTAGACCACAGAAGTTTAAATGGAAGGAGCAATAAGCACAGAAAGGAACATATGTTAGCATGACCCTATAGGAGGCAGATTGTGCTTAGCTTAGACATTCTCCAGGCTTTGAGGTTAAAGCATCAAGGAGGCAAAGGAAACAGGAAAAGCAGAAGAGACAACAGCAGCAGCATTAATAGCAACATTTTATGATTCTATTTTGCCTATAGAGGGTGCACCCAAACACTATTCCTTCTGAGCTCATCTGACTTGTGGGTACTCTACAACTTCTAAGGTAAGTTTAATTTCTGAATCTCCATGAGATTTTAGCAGCATTGTATCAATTACTCCAGTCCAGTCATACCATACATACTTTGCTGAAGCATGAAATTCCTAAAGCAAGACACAAAGACTTTCTTTCTACCATTTCAGACACAAGTTTAAAATGCAAATACTACTTAGAGGTAAGTAGTGTGAAATCAATAACAGATGTTTTTCAGTTTTGAAAAGGAAGATAGAAGACATCAATAGATCCTTAAGAAGAGAGAAGAGTTAGCTATTGCGAAGAGGCCAGACACACACACAAAATATCAATCATATTTCCCTTATGGCCTTATACCATACTTTTTAAAAAATTGTTCTTAGGCAACCTGTGCAATGGACTTCCAAGCTGGCTCAATGGTAAAGAATCCACCTGCAACTCAGGGAACGCAGGTTTACTCCCTAGGTCAGGAAGATCACCTGAAGAAGGAACTGGCAACTCACTCAAATATTCTTTCCTGGGAAATCCCATAGAGAGAGGAGCCGGGTGGGTTACAATTGATGGGATCACAAAAGAGTCAGGCAGGATTTAGCAACTAAACAACAACAACAACCTGTGCAATATCTATGAACATTTGACTATGTACCTTAATATAGATACCACTCTTTCAGAGTATATTTTTACCTTTCCTGCCCTCCCTGCACAGCTAAATTTTACTACTATAATGATCAGTTGGGTGATGACCCAATAATTCTATAGGAATTATGATATAAAATTTTGTATTTTTTTAGATATGTTTATTTATTTTAATTGGAGGTTAATTACTTTACAATATTGTATTGGTTTTGCCATACATCAACATGAATCTGCCACAGGTATACATGTGTTCCCCAACCTGAACCCCCCTCCCTCCTCCTTCCCTGTACCATCCCTCTGGGTCATCGCAGTACACCAGCCCCAAGCATCCAGTATCATGCATCAAACCTGGACTGGCGATTTGTTTCATATATGATATTATACATGTTTCAATGTCATTCTCCCAAGTCATCCCACCCTCCCCCTCTCCCACAGAGTCCAAAAGACTGTTCTATGCATCTGTGTCTCTTTTTTCATCTCACATACAGGGTTATTGTTACCATCTTTCTAAATTCCATGTATATGTGTTAGTATACTGTATTGGTGTTTTTCTTTCTGGCTTACTTCACTCTTTATAATAGGCTCCTTAAAAAACTGGAAATAGAACTGCCTTATGACCCAGCAATCCCACTGCTGGGCATACACACCGAGGAAACCAGAATTGAAAGACACACGTGTACCCCAATGTTCATCACAGCACTGTTTACAAAAGCCAGGACATGGAAGCAACCTAGATGTCCATCAGAAGATGAGTGGATAAGAAAGCTGTGGTACATATAGACAATGGAGTATTACTCAGCCATTAAAAAAATTTTGTGTTTTAATGATCACAACATAAAGCATCATTTGAAAAAACTGAACATATATAGTATGTTATGGATATTATAATAATTTATTTGTGTTATTATACACTAGAGACATAAAAACATATCTGCACTGAAAAATTTATGTTGGTTTATAATCTTTATTTCCTAAAATAATTGATGGGGCACTGAGTCAAGTCTTGGTAAGGATAATCTGAGTATTTTTTCCCCTCTTTTTGTGTCATCTACTGCTCCATCTATATGTAAAGGTGATGTTTCTGAGGTTTGGGACATGGTTTGCCCAACATGGTTGGGCAACCATGTTATTCCCTAATTCTTTTTTAAGGAACTGATGATTAGAGTATATAATCTAAAAGGACAAAATAGATGGAAAACCATTGAGGGTATTGCAAAATACAGTCAATCAAAAGAAATCAAGGATATAAATGACATTAACAAAAACTCATGAATTCTTGCCCTGTTTCAAAACCCAAATTTCTTTCCAATCCAGAACTAGGGGAGAAACAGGATCACAAGAAGGAAAGAATGTGCAATACCACAACAAGTAAGTACAGTAAAGATTCCCCTTAACCTCATTCAAAGGCCATTTACTCAGTGAGCTATACACTGGAGAAGGTTTATATTAGTACACAGGGAACCAAAGTGTTACCATGGTATTCGTATTACAGAAATGCATACACGAATCAAGTGATAAATGGAGTCCAGGCCCAAGGGTGACTCACAATGAGTACAGTGGGTTCCCAGACACCAGCTTTCATTTTCAGTATAAATAATATACTTGGTAATTGAAAGAACCTCCACATTAGTCTCTTAGCCTATGAGGAGGAGTCATTATAGTAGGGAAGGCAAAACTATATGAACCCTAGAAGATGTTAGAGCTGGTTACCACAAATTCAATCAAAAAGAAGCTTCATTTTCATGTGTGTGTTAATGAACTATTTTTGCTAAAAAAAATTAGCATGATTTAAGGTACATGACATGTGGCTACTGAGCTGGAAGAAGCTTCTCAAGTCTGCCTATCAGACTTGAGAACAAGAAGTAGCTCCCATTCATATGTGATGGGTCACATAATAGTTTTATGGCTTTGTCCCAAAGCTAGATTAACCTTCTCCCCTTCTGACATAATATAGTTTGAAAAGATTTTGGCCATCTGGATATTCTGCAGAATATCACTTTGGTC
>SJYQ01104806.1:40870-52543 GCA_006410935.1 Redunca redunca | reverse complement strand
TATATCAAAGCTATTATGTTAATCTAACTAGATGACAAGATATGGGAACCACATTTGAGACCTTGATAAAGCACATATGTTCTAGACAGTGGAAGAAAAACTGTATGAGGATTCAGGGTCTTGCCACATCAATGTAGTTTTGTTATAAATTCAATGATCTGATGCATGACAGGACTTTAAAAAAAAGAAAGATAAATGATTGTGTCTTTCATAGCCCATTGTGACTCACATCTTCCACTACCAAAGAAGCTCAATATCTATAAGGCTTCTTCAGTTACTGAAGTCAACATATTCCAAAAGTGGGAATAGAGCCCTGGTTCTCTATTGAATAACAATGAAGGCTGCTAGCTGGGAATGGGGCCCAGTGCTGAAAAGAACTCTTAGCAGGTGTAGGCTGTGTTGAAAGCAGCGCTATTGCTTTGGCATATTATCTCAACAGAATCTATGGAATTAGATGTTTTGCATTAGAAAAAAAAAAAAAATGCCACGTGGAGTTTAGGGCAAGCCCCTGTGAGAAAATTATAACATATACCATCGACCTGAGAAATTTGGCATAAAGCCATGCTACCTGCTTCAAAGCTTTTTATTCCATCTGAAATATAGTCTCTGAAGTACTATTAAACTTCATGAGACATGCCTAATATGACCATGATCATGTGGCCAGAGCCACCCACCATAAGCTGAGCTTTGTCACAGTAACAAAGTCATAACTTTACACAGGCCTAGAATGGCACCCCACTCCAGTACTCTTGCCTGGAAAATCCCATGGATGGAGGAGCCTGGTAGGCTGCAGTCCATGGGGTTGCAAAGAGTCGGGCACGACTGAGCGACTTCACTTTCACTTTTCGCTTTCATGCATTGGAGAAGGAAATGGCAACCCACTCGTGTTCTTACCTGGAGAATCCCAGGGACAGGGGAGCCTGGTGGGCTGCCGTCTTTGAGGTCACACAGAGTCAGACATGACTGAAGTGACTTAGCAGCAGCAGCAGCAGAAATTCATCACGTGATGGAAGTGGTGCCTCTTGGATAGACAGGAGCAGAGCCAATGAGCACAAGTAAGATGCATGAGTAGCCGAGTGACGCCCCTATCATGTGATCCATCGTTATCAATACACTGGTGCTTCTCCCTCACAATATCACTATACCATCATAGGACTGTGACCTTAGGACCAGCAGATAAAAAAGGAAACAAATCAATCTTAGTACCTGTGTGCACTGACTTGGTTTTGTGGTTGAAACTGAAAATGGACTACTGCTGCATTTCAGCTTAACTCAAAGGTGATTTGAAAGACACTTGTGTGGGAATATCCTTCTAAAGGGCAATTCACACTCTGTGGCTCTCACCTTCCATGCTGCATGGAAAGAAAAGTGGCCTCATATAAGGATGTATATGGGTTCATGAGTATCTTGGATGTGTCAAGGAAGAACAAGCTTAGTACTCAGGTAATCTACTGATGGTCTTCCCCGGTGGCGCAGTAGGAAAGACTTTGCCTGCCAATGCAAGAGATGCAGGTTTGATTTCTGGGTTGGGAAGATCCCCTGAAGGAGGAACTGACAACCTACTCCAGACTTCTTGCCTGGAAAATCATGTGAACAGAGGGGCCTAGTGGGCTACAGTCCATAGAGTTGCGAAGAGTTGGGCACAACTGAGCACACACACATGCATGATCTACTGATACATCAGTTTGCAATCCTCTGCTTAATTTAATGATAAATAGATGACAAGTTCAGCATCTTTAGCTTGAAAACAGCATGATGATCATGGGCTTACTTTTCTATATTACACTTCATTTTATTATATTTTGTCATTTTTCTTTTTTCCTTTGGGCCACACTGTGCAGCTTGTGGTATCTTAGTTCCTCAACCAAGGAGTGGACCCAGGCCCTTGGCAATGACAGTGTGGAGTCCTAACCACTGGACTGCCAGGTGGTGGTGGTGTTAGTTACTCAGTCGTATCTGACTCTTTGTGACCCCATGGACTATAGCCCATGGATTCCTCTGTTCATGGAATTCTCCAGGCAAGAATACTCGAGTGATTTGCCATTCCTTTCTCCAGGGGATCTTCCTGACCCAGCGGTCAAACATAAGTCTTCCACATTGTAGGCAGATACTTTACCATCTGAGCCAACAGGGAAGTCCTTTGAACTGCCAGGGAATTCCCCAGACTTAATTTTATAATTTTTCCCAGGAAAAGGCTGACCACAATACTGGTGGGATTTTCCCAGATGGGGCAAATAGACAAAAGCGCCTGCTTCCAAGTGACCCATGGATTGGGCTACAGTGAATACAATGGTATACCACTGAGATTCTCCTTCCAGAAGACTGAGATACCCATTCTTCCAACAGCTAGGAATGTTGACTACTGACAACTCACAGTTGGGCTCTTCTCCTGGAATTACTCTCAGCCTAAAAAACTGCCTCACCAGTGTTAGTCCTCTTCCTCAGGGGCAGTTCACATCAAACGACTGGTCAGTGATAGGGTTCAAGTCCTGCATCAATCTAGAACTTTAAAGGGCCATCACAACTTCACTGCAATACATAGTACTGGCTGCGATATCACTTGTAACTGTATCCCAATTCAGTTTCTCACTCTGCCCTATCCTCCTATCCTCAGTGCTTTAGTGGTCTGTTTGCTTAGAGCTTCTTAAGTTGCACTAGTGGTAAAGAAGCTGCCTGCCAAATGCAGGTAGACATAAGAGATGTGGATTTGATTCCTGAGTCAGGAAGATGCCCTGGAGGGCATAGCAACCCACTCCAGTAGTCTTGCCTGGAGGATCCCATGGACACAGGAGACTGACAGGTTACAGTCCAGAGGGTTGCAAAGAGTCAGACACAACTGAAGCGACTTAGCAAGCACACACACATTGCTAAGTACACCCTTCTGCATGTCCTATTTGTCTTGAGTTCTGCTACGGTCTGAATGCTTGTATATCCTCAAAATTCACAGATGGAAATACTAATCCATAATGTGATATATTAAGGGGGGGCCTTTGGGAGGTAATTGGGTTATGTGGGTGGAACCCTCATGAATAGTATCAGTGATTTTATAATAAACAGTTGGGAAAACATCTTTCGCCTCCTTTTCCCTGTGAGGATACAAAGAGAAGACGTTGTATACAAATCAGAAAGTAGACCCTCAGGAGCCACCACATTGAACCTGCTGTTGCAGTGATTTTGGACTTCTCAGCCTCCAGAACTATGAGAAAGAAATCTCTGTTTACCAGTTACCTAGCTTATGTATTTTGTTTTAGCATCTTACATGGATTAAGACAAAATCTATTTCTGGGAAAATCAACTTGCTTCACTAATAATTTTTTCCTACACTCTAGACAAAATTTCCACATGCTATCAGAATAACACATATAGACAATTTCAAGATATCACCCTCCACCACTTAGAAAGTTCTCCTCTTTAGATTGCCCTCATCTATTTTCTGGGCTTCCCAGATGGATTAGCAGGTAAAGAAGCTGCCTGGAATGTGGGAGATGCAAGTTCAGTTCAGTTCAGTTCAGTCGCTCAGTCGTGTCCAACTCTTTGCGACCCCAGGAATCGCAGCACGCCAGGCCTCCCTGTCTATCACCATCTCCCGGAGTTCACTCGGACTCATGTCCATCATGTCCGTGATGCCATCCAGCCATCTCATCCTCAGTCGTCCCCTTCTCCTCCTGCCCCCAATCCCTCCCAGCATCAGAGTCTTTTCCAATGAATCAACTCTTCGCATGAGGTGGCCAAAGTACTGGAGTGTCAGCTTCAGCATCATTCCTTCCAAAGAAATCCCCGGATTGATCTCCTTCAGAGTGGACTGGTTGTATCTCCTTGCAGTCCAAGCGACTCTCAAGAGTCTTCTCCAACACCACAGTTCAAAAGCATCAATTCTTCGGCACTCAGCCTTTTTCACAGTCCAACTCTCACATCCATACATGACCACAGGAAAAACCATANTATTCTGCATATAAGTTAAATAAGCAGAGTGACAATATACAGCCTTGACGTACTCCTTTTCCTATTTGGAACCAGTCTGTTGTTCCATGTCCAGTTCTAACTGTTGCTTCCTGACCTGCATATAGGTTTCTCAAGAGGCAGGTCAGGTGGTCTGGTATTCCCATTTCTTTCAGAATTTTCCAGTTTATTGTGATCCACACAGTCAAAGGCTTTGGCATAGTCAATGAAGCAGAAATAAATGTTTTTCTGCAACTCTCTTGCTTTTTCTATGATCCAACGGATGTTGGCAATTTGATCTCTGGTTCCTCTGCCTTTTCTAAAACCAGCTTGAACATCAGGGAGTTCACGATTCACGTATTGCTGAAGCCTGGCTTGGAGAATTTTGAGTATTACTTTACTAGCATGTGAGATGAGTGCAATTGTGCAGTAGTTTGAGCATTCTTTGGCATTGCCTTTCTTTGGAATTGGAATGAAAATTGACCTTTTCCAGTCCTGTGGCCACTGCTGAGTTTTCCAAATTTGCTGGCATATTGAGTGCAGCACTTTCACCGCATCATCTTTCAGGATTTGAAAGAGCGCAACTGGAATCCCATCACCTCCACTAGCTTTCTTCATAGTGATGCTTTCCTAGGCCCACTTGATTTCACATTCCAGGATGTCTGGCTCTAGATTAGGGATCACATCATCATGATTGTCTGGGTCGTGAAGATCTTTTGTACAGGTCTTCTGTGTATTCTTGCCACAAGGGACACAGGTTTGATCTCTGGGTCAGGAATATCCCTTGGAGGAGGAAACGGCAACCCACTCCAATATTCTTGCCTGAAAAATCCCATGGGCAGAGGAGACTGGTAAGCTACAGTCCAAAGTGTTACAAAAAGTCAGACACAACTGAGCATGCAATGCATCTATTTTCTGCCCTCATTTAATTGTTCATTGCATTTTTTTCTCTGTAAATTCTTCTTTCTTTTCCTGCCTCTTCAGGTACTAATTTTTATTTCAAAGAATTATTTTAGTATTAACTCACTGTAACAAATACTTTTATTTTCTAAAAATACTTCCTCTCTGTGCCCTTAAAAATACTTGCATCATAAATACAACCATTAATATATTCTATTNATTATTGTATAACATTATGGTTAACTGAAAGTAAATGAAAAAAAATAAGAAAACAACAGCAATATAATATTTTAGTTAGTTCCAATTCTTTTGCCATTCTATCCCTTTCTTGGTCACTGCTGTCAATCAAGTATAATTGTGAAATTGCCTTGTAGATGGATATAAATGGAGATGAGTTTGAAACTCATTTTCTTTTTTAGTCTAGTCTGAAAATTCAACTCCATGCCATCTTGGACATACAATGGATAACAGCCCTTTATTTAAAGGATATCTGGTCATCAATATAATTTGATTTTCATCTACAGGAGGCTAGATGTGTATGTGTGTGTCTGTGTGTGAGTTCAGACGAATACTGAAGACCTAAGCATATGAATGATCATTAGCAGAAATAGTAAAGGAAGTTAAACAAGGAGATTATAATAAGAAAATGCAATAATGGGAAACTTGCCTAATGAGGACATCGGTGCCAAACTACATTATTCATAGGACATTTTGATTAGAGACAAATGTAAAATGAAACCTACATTCCTTAGTGGAAGTCTTCATTTACATTTCAAATAAATACTATTACTCCAACCTTTGGCTGAGAAAATGAGCTTTCATACTGAATAACTTAAGACCCCCCCCCAAGATAATGTGTACCAAATATATTGTTAAGTAATAAATGAAGGAGTCAAGTACATTTTCTTGATTTTGAGAGTTACAATTTATTGTATATCCAGTGCAAGACACCATTAATAAATGTAATAAATTCAGGACCTCTATGCATGAAATTAAATATGACTGTAAATAGATTTATATATTTTTATCATTTTATTGTATCCCAATAGTTCCTTTTCTCATTTTGGGTCAATCAGCTCTACTGATAATGAGACCTGTTTATGGATTATAGTTTTTCTTATTTTAGGTTTCTTGGCCATAAAAGAGAATCACAAATACTACAAAGTGTAGATGAATTATCTCAGAACAAATATTCCCAGTGAGTGTGTATATGTGTATGTGTATAGAGCAGTATGCTTATCCCAATCACTTGTGAAAATTTTGCACATTACAGAGTTTCTTTTGGATATAGAATATGACTTGAGACTGATCATTTGGTTCAGAGCTTCCTGCAGGAATCTAGGAAGCAAGAATTGAGAACAATTGGTAGACGAGAAGCATCTGAGTAAAACTCCAAGCACTAATTATACTTTTATACAATTCTATTCCTGAAGAGAATCCATTAAAAGAAAAGATACTAAAGATACTTTTTTGAATGGAGCATAAACTCATACATGGACTTTTGAGTGGAGAATAATTTATTCTTTGTGAAGAAAAAGTATGGACTGGAAATCATTCTTTGATGGGATACAGAGAGAGAAACAGATACAATATATTTTAAAGTTAAGAAAAAGTAGACTCTGTTAAACTCTTTGGTATTTCATATCCTTTGGCGTATTAGTAACCATTCTAGAACTTTCTTCAGAAGGAAAAAAATAATAAATACACAAGAAAAATTTTAAAAATCTTAGGAAATTTATAACTAACTAGCAATGATTAGTGATATTGATTCTAGACATTAAGAAAAAAAAAAAGTCTTAAGAGAATTTGAACTCTAGTCTTGTGCTGGGAAGCCTTCCATGATACTTCTGTGGGTGGTTTGAAAAACATGTTAATGCTATCCTTGCCCGTTACCCAATCTTTGACCTTTGGTGACATTTAGATGTAGGTGTGTAACAAAGAAATTAGTCTTCATATAAGCCACATATCTTACACAGCATTACATGTCATCTAAGGATCCATGCCATCATGAAATACAGATAAAGCAGGAGGATGTGTGGAGTATTCTGTATGGCTCAACTTCTTTCCTCTTAGGGTATCATACTTTCTGATTGGATATAGATTGGTTTGCTCAAGAGGTTTCCAGTTTAGTTCAAAGAAAATTATTTTAGAATGAAGTTGGACTATGAAGCATCTTCATTTCATATCCCAGAGATTTGTATAATTTACATGACATTCTCCAGAGAGTGATGCCTCATAAATCCATAGAGTATATATTTGTTTATTATAAGCAATCCCAAACTAGGGTCATGTTACACAAAGCAGTCCATGCATCAGGACTCTCATTGGTCAATAAACTAGGAGGTCAAATATCAGCACATTTACAAGGAATTAAGTTAGCTGCCTCTTTATTTCTCCAGAAACACTTCCCCAGTAATTGAGAGGAATATTTCATGCCACATCTTTTTTTTTTTAAATTCCTTTCATAGGCTAAATTTTCAGTGAATTCATTTTTGGCATTAATCATAAAGTAATGCATATATTAGCATTTTCTTATATATAATTAGTGGTACTTAGGCAATGGCACCCGGCTCCAGTACTCTTGCCTGGAAAATCCCACGGACGGAGGAGCCCTGGTAGGCTGCAGTCCATGGGGTCGCTAAGAGTCGGCAGGACTAAGCCACTTCACTTTCACTTTTCACTTTCATGCATTGGAGAAGGAAATGGCAGCCCACTCCAGTGTTCTTGCCTGGAGAATCCCAGGGACGGGGGAGCCTGGTGTGCTGCCGTCTATGGGGTCACACAGAATCGGACACTGACAGCAGCTGTGTTACTACGGAGAAGGCAATGGCATCTCACTCCAGTACTCTGGAAAATCCCATGGGTGGAGGAGTCTGGAAGGCTGCAGTCCATGGGGTCGCTGAGGGTCGGACACGACTGAGCGACTTCACTTTCAGTTTTCACTTTCATGAATTGGAGAAGGAAATGGCAACCGACTCCAGTGTTTTTGCCTGGAGAATCCCAGGGACAGGGGAGCCTGGTGGGCTGCCGCCTATGGGGTCTCACAGAGTTGGACACTACTGAAGTGACTTAGCAGCAGCAGCTGTGTTACTAAACTTGTTTTACACTGTTGCATGTTATATTCTAGTGCACAGGAAAACTCAGAGGACTCTAATATAGGTAGGATATTGCAAGGAAGTTGAGATGTTTCCAAAAGAGCAACTAGTTGCTGTCCTTCTGAGTTGGAAGGTAGTGTATTGGTGCAATATATTTAGATTTCTCACCAACAGACACTATATATGGAGCAGACTTGGGTGTTTGGCTATCTTTGAAGCTTTCAGAATTGCATCAGAATTGGCATACTTTTGGTGGTAAGACTAGGAAAACTAAATACATCTGGATTGTAGAGTGTCTGCAAATCTGTTAATACGAATACTGTTTCTTCCTGCCCTACCATCAAAATATGCCTGTTTTGTGCCACAACCCTTAGTCAGGAGCTCCCATAACAAGGTAATTTGGTTTATTAATATATAATGACAGAAGCAGCTTAATGTTTACATCTTCCAGATAACAACATCTAGAACCTTAGATTACTTAACCTAAGTAATTTAATAAAAATTTTATTTTAGACTATGGACAGATATATTTTATCCAATCATTTGTTTCTTTTGTATATAACTACCCATTCTAACTGGCTACAAGTTGCATTTATCTCCCAGTAAATAAATATTAAATATTTCCTTGACCAAACAAACTTTGAAAAATGAGACATTTCTCTTCATCTAGGCATTTTGAGTTTTTCTTTTGAAAAAATCATTTATTTTCTCAATCATACAGCAGTTGAGAAAGCTGCTTTCTTATGTTGAAAATAATGCATGTATTTCAGGCAGATTACATTTTAATACTTCAGAGCAAGATATAAATGAAATTGAAACGAACATTTATTCCTGCAGCCATTTCCTAGAACACACAATGCCCACAGCCATAACTTGATATGAATAATGGTGGTATTAATTATTAGTGCTGCTGTTTTAATTGAGTACAGGGTACAATGGCATTTATCCAAATGTTCATCAACTGCACATAATAATTGTTTGGCAACATGCTATAGTAAGTAACACGATCTCTATTAATTCCTATGGTACTCATTGTTAGCATATGAATCATACTAAATTGTTTCAGTATTCATGTGGGTATAAACTGTAATTCCATGGGAATCCTATTGTAATTTGCCAGAGCATTAATTAATACTACTGTGAAAATATGAGCAGGTAAGTTACAGACAGAAATGAAGTAAGGAAAGCCAGCAACCTAAAGCCCCAAATGATACTATTTTCTATTATGACCATTAGTATTTTTTAGATATGTGAAAGAACTGCCAAGTATAGGAGGTGACCCAATTAATCAACTCATATCTCTCATAGCCAGCAGGTTATTGGAGGATCCTCAATATTAATGCTAATTTCAGAAATCTCATCTCATCAGAAGGCCCTTGCCTCACTAATATTCAAAGGACCTCTGTATTTTAAATGCCTCAGGGAAATATCCATGTTTGTAGTAGTCCATCTAAAGGGAGATTTCTTGAGAATAACAGTCACTATTTTGCAGGCATTCAGGTAAATATAGTTAGGCCATATAACTAGTAATGACATATGCAATTACAAGCATAAAAAAATGCAGTATCTAGGTTAAAATGTCAAGTTTTATTGAGTTCATCATGGTGTTGCAAAGGTGCAGAAGATGACAGTAGACATTACTTACCCAAATGGTTATGGCTATGTTGATTAAACTCACTATGTTTCTGCTGATTCATCTTTTTAATGTGGATCATATAATGTCTACCTATAAGAAGGGGGCTGCATCGAATGATTTCTTATGAGATCAGCCAAATCATCCAATGAAAATCTATGACCTTAGACTAATTTGTCCAGACTACAGCTGACTAGTCTTCTCTTTGTCTCTCAGGCTGACATTGCTCCTGTTCCCAGGTACATGTATCTGTGTGTTTGTCTTTCTTCCTTTTTTTCTCAGTGTATATGTATGAAAGCATTTGCTGTTGTTGTTGTTCAGTTGCTCAGTCGTGTCCAACTCTTTGTGACCCCATGGGCTGCAGCATGCCCAGGTTCCCTGTCCTTCATTATCTCCTGGAGCTTGCTCAAACTCATATCCATTGAGTTGGTGATGCCATCCAACCATTTCATCCTGTCATCTGCTTCTCCTCCTGCTTTCAATCTTTCCCATTATCAGGGTCTTTTCCAATGAGTCACCTCTTCACATCAGGTGGCTAAAGTTAGGAACTTCAGCTTCAGCATCAGCAGCCCTTCCAGTGAATCTTCAAGACTATTTTCCATTAGGATTAACTGGTTTAATCTCCTTGCTGTCCAAGGGACTCTCAAAAGTCTTCTCCAGCACCTCAATTAGAAAGCATTAATTCTTTGGCACTCAGCCTTCTATGGTCCAAAAAAGGGACCATATTATATTGCATATTATTGTTGTATTTTCCAAAGGTGTAATTTGCAGCAACTTCTTTCATTCACTTTATGCCTAATGAGCACTTCATTCACTCAACCAGGACTATGTTCAGCTGTTCAGACAGGTGACCAATAACCAGCTTTCTGCCAAAGAAAGTGAAAGTGAAGTCGCTCTGTCATGTCCAATCCTTTGTGACCCTGTAGGCTGTAGACTACCATGGTCCACCATCCATGGGATTTTTCAGGCAAGAGTACTGGAGTGGGCTGCCATTTCCTTCTCCAGAGGATCTTAAAAAAATCTATTTTGTTCTCCTTAGTTTCTTTGTATTATCTCTCTTTTTTTCTATCCCTCATACATAATCTATCTGTAAACTGAAACTGAAACTGAAGTCGCTCAGTCGTGTCCAACTCTTTGTGATCCCATGGACTGTAGCCTACCAGGCTCCTCAGTCCATGGAATTTTCCAGGCAAGAGTACTGGAGTGGGTTGCCATTTCCTTCTCCAGGGGATCTTCCCAACCCAGGGATCGAACCCAGGTCTCCTGCACTGCAGGCAGACGCTTTACTGTCTGAGCCAACATTCATATTAAATACATACAGCACACACATACTCACAATCTTCTTTTTTTAACTATTTTTCTTTGGCTTCTGTACTGTCATTTGCTCTTACCTCCCTTTTTCTGTTAATAAACATCAAATAAAGTTTCAGCCCTTGACTTTCTGCTTTCTTTCTCCTCAATTTAGAATATAGGTAGGAAAATAGATCAACTGTTACTGTTGTGTGTGCGTTCAGATGTGTTTGATTCTTTGTGACCCCTTGGACAATAGCCTGCCAGCCTCCTCTCTCCATGGGATTCTCCAGGCAAGAATACTGGAGTGGATTTCCATGCCCTCCTCCAGGGTATCTTCCTGACAGAAGAATCTTAGCCACATCTTTGGTGCCTCCTACGTTAGCAGGCAAATTCTTTACCACTAGCTCTACCTGGGAAGCTGAATTTCCTTAAAGACTTAGTAACATAACTTGAGAACACCTGGTTGCCACAGACATTCCCAGTCACTGTCTATCCATTTTCATTACTGATGTCTTAATTTGCACTTCAAGCTTCAGTTCACTTCAGTCACTCAGTCGTGTCCGACTCTTTGCGACCCCCATGATTCGCAGCACGCCAGGCCTCCCTGTCCATCACCATCTCCCAGAGTTCACTCAGACTCACGTCCATCGAGTCTGTGATGCCATCCAGCCATCTCATCCTCAGTCGTCCCCTTCTCCTCCTGCCCCCAATCCCTCCCAGCATCAGAGTCTTTTCCAATGAGTCAACTCTTCGCATGAGGTGGCCAAAGTACTGGAGTTTCAGCTTTAGCATCATTCCTTCCAAAGAAATCCC
>SJYQ01104806.1:0-40740 GCA_006410935.1 Redunca redunca | reverse complement strand
ACTCCTTTTCCTATTTGGAACCAGTCTGTTGTTCCATGTCCAGTTCTAACTGTTACTTCCTGACCTGCATACAGATTTCTCAAGAGGCAGGTTAGGTGGTCTGGTATTCCCATCTCTTGACGAATTTTCCACAGTTTATTGTGATCCACACAGTCAAAGGCTTTGGCGTAGTCAATAAAGCAGAAATAGATGTTTTTCTGGAACTCTCTTGCTTTTTCATCTCAAAAACGACAGAATGATCTCTGTTCATCTCTAAGGCAAACCATTAAATATCACAGTTATCCAAGTCTATGCCCCAACCAGTAACGCTGAAGAAGCTGAAGTTGAACGGTTTTATGAAGACCTACAAGACCTTTTAGAACTAACACCCAAAAAAGATGTCCTTTTCATTATAGAGGACTTCAAGCTTAGACTATTGTAAAAGTATTTTGACATCTCAAGGCCTTTAGGTAATTCATCTCATCTTATTTCTTTTATTTCCTGCTTAGTTCTTTACTTCTCCTCTTCACTTTCTGCTATGTTATCTTCTTCACACACTAACACACCAGTTCTGGTCAACAACCTACTGTGTATCCGTCCATACTTTTCACCATGAATATAATTCATATTGAAATGAAATCATTCACACACAGAAATTTTCATGCATTTGTTTGAAAAATGAGAACATTTTATAATGTTTTTGCGTCTTAACATTCTCATCCTAAAATACCACACTATTTTTAATGGCTATACAATTTACCCACAATATGTGTGTGCACAAATTATTTAACCATTCTCCTGATTAATGGACAGTCAAATTGTTTCCAGTTTTTGACCACCATGTACAATTCTGCAATGCATGCACTTGTATAATTAATGTTTATTTATTTATTTAAAAAATTTTATGGAAAAAATTGCCATGGGAATGAAAATTTCGAGTCAATAGTGTATTCATGTTTTAATTTAATAGATGCATAGGGGCTGTAATAATTGTATGTCTACTAGCAATGTATGAGAGTATCATTTGTCCTCAATTCCCACCAGCATAAAATGTTATCACATTTTTCCTTTACGAAGATAATGGTTATAAACTGACACTTCCTTGCTTTTTATTTTTTTCTTAGCATATCTGATGAGTTTGAACATATTTTCATGTAGTTGTCAAATTTGCAGATCATGAATTGCTTATTTCTCTTTGGACACTGCATCAAATGATCTGGCCATCTTAGCTTTTTCTATAACAGAGATAATTTCACTTCTTCCCTCCCAATTTGGCTGTCATTTTTTCCTTCTTGCCTGACTGTTCTGGCTAGGACTTCCAGTATATACATTTAACAGAAGTCATGAAACTAGGCATCTTTGACTTATTCCTGAACATAAAGGAAAAGTTTTTCATCTTACACTATATTATTTTCCTTTTCTCCAAAGAACTTCTTTTAACATTTCTTGTATGGCAGGTCTACTGGCAACAAATTCTCTCAAATTCTGCTTGTCTGAGAAAGGCTTCATTTCTCCTTCATCTTTGAAAAATCATTCCTCAGGGTAAAAATTTCTAGATTGGTGTTTTCATTCTCTCACCACACTACTTATTTTAATCCATTCTCTTTTAGCTTACATAGTATCTGAGAAATTTTATGTAATTCATATCTTGTACATACTATAGGTATGGTATTTTTCCCTCTAGTTTCTTCTAAAACCTCTTCTTTATCTTGGTTTTCTGTAGTTGGAAAATAATATATTTTTGGGAGGGAGGGTGTTGGTTATTTGTCCTGCTTGATGGTAGCTGAGCTTCCTGAATCTACAGTTTGGTGTCCAACATCAATTTGGGGAAAATCTTACCCCCTTTTTTTTTCCCCAAATATTCCTTTTCCTCTCACTCTTTCTTCTCCTTACAGTATTTCCATTACACGTATGTTACACCTTTTGAAGTTGACACACTCTTTGAAAATCTTATATTCTTTTTTGTTAATTCTCTTTGTCTTTCAGTTTTAGTGGTTTCTATTGAGATATCATTTAGATCAGATCCTTTCCTTACCTATGTTCAGTCTACTAATAAACTCATAAAAGATATCACTCATTTCTATTTAAATGTTTTTGATCTCTAGCATTTTGTTTTTGTTTTTCATTCTTCCTTAGAAATTCTCTCTCTGCTTACATTGCCTATTTGTTCTTGCATGCTATCTGCTTAACTTTATCAACTAGAGCCCATAGCATATTAATCCTGATAATTCCAATATCTCTGCCATGTCTGGATTTGAGACTTTTTCTATTTCTTCACATTCTGTTTTTAGCCTTTTGGTTTATCTTATAATCATTTTTTTTTTCTTGGATAGCCAGACATGAGGTACTTTGCAAAATAAACTGTTGTAAGTAGCCCTTTAGAATTGTGGTGTTGAGGTGAAAGAGGAAGGGTTTTTTAATAGCTCTATGATTGAGTGTCAGACTTTTGATGAAATTTTGCCTCAAGACTGTGAACTTCACAAGTGTTTTTATTACCTTTCTTTGGTGGGACAGGATGAGCAGGGCGGGTTGCAGTTGGGTATTTTCCTTCTCACACATGGATAAGTATGGATGAGTATAGCTGATTGGAGTTGAGTATTTTCCTTTCTCCAAATCAATCAGAAATAATCCCAATCAGATAATATCCCTGAGGTTTAGGCTCTGTTTATCTAGTTTTCCTAATGGGCAGGTCTCCTAAGAGAAACTGAGTATGTAGTCATAATTTAAAATACCTACATTTCCCTTCCCAATCTAGAAGGATGAGATGTTTTTTTTTTTCCTCTGATATTTATGGGGAGAACATAATAGCAATCCTTGAGTTAAACTCACAAAAGTATATGGGTCTGCTTTTGGCTGGGTCCTCCTGGAGTATTTACTCTCAGAGCTGTCACACTGTGCCTCCAGGAATTCATCAATTATAGTCAGGTTTTCCTACCCTGACATTGATTCTCATGCCAGTTTCTGCTTCTGAATCTCTGTTCTGATAAGACATGAAGTGAAGTGAAGTGTTAGTCTCTCAGTTGTGTCTGACTCTCTGCGATCCCATGGACTGTAGCCCGTGAAGCTCCTCAGTCCATGGGATTCTCCAGACAAGAATACTGGAATGAGTAGCCATTCCTTTATCCAGGGGATCTTCCCAACCAAGGGATTGAACCCGGGTCTGCAGCACTGCAGGCAGATTCTTAACCATCTGAGCACTATGGTTCCTTGTATTCACCTGGTTCTCCAATCACCTCGCTGGGTGCAGCAGCTTGCCTCCTGTCCTCAAATCTCTAATGGATCCGAAGAGTTGGTTTTTCAGTCTACTCAGCTCTTTACCTATTACTGGTGCAGAGTCCTTACTCCTAAACTCCTTACATGTGGAACCAGAAACCAGAAGCAGCAGTGTGTGTTTTTTCTTTTTTTTAAGGTTCAGGACTCTGTCAATGGAATGGAATGTTCTGTATTTTTACTTTTTTTTTTTTTCTTTCCTTTCAGAAACATATGTTACATTTTGAAAGAGGCCTTTGGTGATATTTCATTAATATTGTATATTAAATTAAGTGTTCTTTGCCATTCTAATAGTAGTTTATCAGATACTTTGGTGCATACAAGTTAATGATTTCTTCATAAATTATACCTTCTACTTTTATGGAATGCTCCTGTTTGTCTTGACAAATGCTTTTACGCTTATGTTCCACTTTTTAATGTTATCTTGGCCTCCCTGCTTTCTTTATGATTGCATTCACTTATTCTTTCCCTGCCCAAACCTTAATTTTTACTTTTTTAAAAAAATTATGTGTGTGTGTGCAGTTTTAGAATTATCTTTTAAATATCTTTCTGCTTTCTATTTCCACAATAATGTGTCATAATAAGAACCAAACAACAATAACTGCTTATTCATTGCTCACTAACTTTGCAGCAAAATTCAGCTCTTCTGACCTCTGGTTGTCTGATCTTGGCTGGATTTGCTTACGTTCAAATAGTCAACTGCAAATGAGTGGGAGTTCTTCAGATTTTGTCTATTTTTTTCTTATTTACCTAGAGATCTGCTCTCTGTTGGCTGATCTAGAATGGTCTCCATTAGAACAATTTGGTGCAACTCAACTTATATTATGAGTTTTATCCTCCCTTGGGCTATCCCAAGGGCTTCCCAGATGCCTTAGAGGGTAAAGAATCTGCCTGCAATGCAGGAGGCACAGGAGATGCAAATTGGATCCCTGAGTCAGGAAGACCCCCTGGAGAAAGGATTGGCTACTCACTCCAGTATTCTTGCCTGGAGAATCCCATGGACAGAGGAGCCTGGTAGTCTATAGTCCATAGGGTGGCAAAAGTGCCATGACTGAAGTAACTGAACATGCACACACGGGCTCTCCCAAGCAGGTTGTCTTGGCTTTAGCAGATATGCAATAGCAATCAAGGGACAACATGCAACACATTGTGACTTGGCCTCAGTCCCTGATACACTGATTTGGCTAAATAAAATTATGGATTCAAGCAGTGGGGAAATAACCATGCCTGTTTTAGTATGAACACAAAAAAGTAAATAATTGAACTACTTTTTAAAAATCTACAGTAAACATACAATAGATTTTTGTGTCTTAATTGAATACTGGGAAAATTCAATTTGATTTTTTTTTAATTTTTATTTTTACTTTATTTTACTTTACAATACTGTATTGGTTTTGCCATACATTGACATGAATCCACATGGGTGTACATGAGTTCCTTTCTAATTTTTATTTTTAAAATTTCATTTCCTTTTCATTTCATTATATTATTTGACTGGACATGATGATACTCATTCTTTACTTTTTATTTTAAAGTATCTATTATATTGTGATCAGTACCTGGTCACTTCAGTCATGTCCGACTCATTGTGACCCTATGGACTGGAGCCCACCAGGATCCTCTGTCCACAGGATTCTCCAGGTAAGAATACTGGAGTGGGTTACCATGCCCTTCTCCAGGGGATCTTCCTGGCCCAGGAATCAAACCTGTGTCTCTGTGTCTCTTGCATTGCGGGATTCTTTACCCACTGAGCTACCTGGGAAGCCCTCTACTATATTAGTTTTACTTTATACTAGTAGTTAATCAGACACTTGTGTTGAATAGTATATGGAAGTAAAATACTGTTTTCCCTATGAAAGCATTCTGTTCTCCAGTGCTTACATCTGTCATCTCATGTGCATTTTCCCCATCTTGCTGCTGACCTTTTCATTTCTCTTTTATATTAACTGCTTTAGTTTTCTCTGTATCTTGGCCTTTTTATTTTGAGAATCTGTATTAATATTTACTTTATACATTAAATTCAGCTTATGGTTATATTTAACTATATAGATATGTGGTTGCAAAAGAGTATGAGAAACGGGTAGAGGTACTACAACACAACAGAAGGACATTTCAAATAAGAAAATGCTTCAGAACTCACCCTTATTCTTCCGTTTTTCTGCTTTCTGTATCTTGTGGTCCATTTTTTAATCTTTTTTGCGGGGGGGTGGGGGGCGGTTAGCATGCATGCATGCTCAGTTGCTTCATTTGTGTCTGACTCTTTGCAACCTAAAGGACCATAGCCTGCCATGCTCATCTGTCCATGGGATTTTCACAGCAAAATTACTGGACTGGGTTGCCATACCCTCCTCCAGGGTATTTTCCCACTCAGGATTCAAAACCATGTCTCTCGAATTTCTTGCATCTGCAGGTAGATTCTTTACTGTTGAGCCAGCACTTTGGTAAGTACATTTTTTTCTCAGTGGTTAATATATATTTACTGAGCTGTCCTTGTTAGTATAATGGTGAGTATCCCCTCCTGTCTCGCAGGAGACTGGAGTTCGACTCCCAACAGGGAGGCAACATACCCTTGGGGCTTCCCTTGTGGCTCAGCTGGTAAAGAATCCACCTGCAATGCGGGAGGCCTGGGTTCAGTCCCCGGGTTGGGAAGATCCCTTGGAGAAGGGAAAGGCTACCCACTCCAGTATTCTGGCTTGGAGAATTCCATGGGATGTATAGTCTATGGGGTCGCAAAGAGTCAGACACAGCTGGGTGACTTTCACTTCACCTCATATATATTCTTTTTAAAAAATATTTATTTATTTGTCTGCTCCAGATCTTAGTTGCATCATGCAGGATCTCCTATCTTCCTCGTGGCATGCAGGATTTTTAACTGTGGCATGGGACTCCTCTGCATTGGGAGCACAGTGTCTTAGCCATTGAACCAGCAGGGAGCCAAGATGGCCTATGCTATTGTGTACTGGGATATGACAATGGGTGAGTCATTTGCCCCCTCTACAGACACCAAGGAGAAGCTACTGGGCTTCTCTTAGACTAAAGACTCAGATCATCTATTCTGACCCTCCTGGATTCCTTGGAAAGTGAAGTAGAGTATGGTCAAGATGTTCTTTTTATTTTAATGTATTTATTTATTTTTTACTTTAAAATATTGTATTGGATTTGCCATACATCAACATGAATCCACCATGGGTGTACATGTGTTCTCTATCCTGAACCCCCCTCCTACCTCCCTCCCCATCTCATCCCTCTAGGTCATCCCAGTGCACCAGCCCCAAGCACCCTGTATCATGCATCGAACCTGGACTGGCGATTCATTTCACATATGATAATTTACATGCTTCAATGCCATTCTCCCATATCACCCTTGCCCTCTCCCAGAGTCCAAAAGACTGTTCTATACATCTGTGTCTCTTTTGCTGTCTCGCATACATGGTTATCGTTACCATCTTTCTAAATTCCATATGTAAGAGTTAGTATACTGTATTGGTGTTTTTCTTTCTGGCTTACTTCATTCTGCATAATAGGCTCCCGTTTCATCTACCACATTAGAACTGATTCAAATGTATTCTTTTTAATGGCTCAGTAATATTGGTTAAGATCTTCTATACCAGCTTTTCTTTGACAAACCCCATGGTCTAAGTCTCACCAAAATTTACCTCAAGGAGATCCTTGCCACTGAATTCCCTTTCATTGATTTCCAGAGATTCAGAGAAAGCCAGAAATATTTGTCTCTATTGTACTCCTTATGCCCTAGATGCCTGTTTTGGTTTATAGGAGAATAGACTGTAGCTGAAATAAGAGAAAGAGAAGAAAGATACTCTTAGATGCCTTCTTAGAATCTCTATCACTGGAGCCTAACTCCTGTCATAATAACTCGAAAACTTCTGCATATTCCCTGGTACAGATGCAAGGAATATTTGAGGAAAACCCTGAAAATTCATTTATCTTAAGGCTTCTGCCATGCTGGCTACGAATTCTGGTTTGCTCCTTTTGCAGTCTATTGTCCTTAGGTGTAACTCAATACTATATCAATCACAGGATTGTCATGAGAATTAATTAATGCAAGAAAAATTCTCTCATCAGTGCCTGACATAAATATGTGCTGAATTGTTGCTACTATTCAGTTCACCCAAAATATGAATGTACTTACTACACACTTAGAAAGAATTGACTAAGCACACATATTGAACTTCATTCCTTCTATGCTTCCTATACAAGTATTTATATAAAATAAAAATTATTGAAAGTACAGCAATGCATGCATGGAGTTGGCAAAATGTCTATCCTATATCTAAACAGTTGGAATAGTTACATGACTGCAAAGCCATCTTCACAGTCACCATAAATGAAAGAAAAAGGCTATTGTGTGACTTGCCTATAGAGAGTAACATATTACACTATAAAAGTCTAATAATGGAGCTGAAAGTTGTAAAGACTGATAGACTATTTGTATGAACACATAAGTAAACATGGTTGGATATTACTGTTGCTTCACATACCCTCATGCACACACAGGCATGCACATACATATCCCATCAGCAATGCCCAGAGCTGTAATGAGTAGGGGATTGGTAGTAAAACCATTCCCTTAGGACCGTGGTTACATTAGCAGTGAGATCCTGATTTGAATTTTTAAGTACAGCCTTCAAATCTATTAACTTTCATTTCTAATATCAAATTTTTAAGGAAGATAAGAAAAGAGCAGCTGAGCGTAAAAAAGGTCAAATGAAGAATTATCTTAAAATGACATTTTTATGATTATAGCCATGTTTAATAACTTCAAATGAAGAATTATCCCCCATTTGATGTTTTTAAGACCAAGGCAGTGTAAAAACGTCATTTTAAAATGACGTTTTTACAATCAAAGCAATCTGTAAAAATGTCAGGTGAACAACTCAATGAATTAAATGTATCTGAGGATATAAAAAATAAGTTAAAATGTCCAGTGGAGCATTTCATTGACATTTGATGGTTTTTTCCAGAAAATATTGATCATAAAAATGCAGTAGTTAGTATGTTAGTATCTTTAATTTTGTTAGTTGTCTGTAGAAATGATGTATAAAAAAATGTTCTGATCCATCATATCAAAGTGATAGACGATAATTTGATTAGTATCTAAATATCCAAATACATAGTTATTTAAATTTACCTCTGCAACATAGAATTAAATATTGAAGATATAGACAAAGATGGAATTTTGCTTTTTAAAATATATTTTACAATTTTTTCTATTATTATATATGTAAGAACAAGGAATGAGGTGAACATTGTCAAATTTTTCTTAAACAAATGATATTTGACAAATTCCAGTAGAACTAAAATTTGTCTACAATCCCCTCTTTTTCGTAAACAGAAGTTTTGTGGGGATATGCACAAATATACTTCCTGGATGATCACCGTCCAATACCACTTCAAATGTCTGTCTATAGCATCACTCCTTAGGAAAATCTTTGGTATTGATAGAAATTTCTATATCTGTGCTAACCATTAGCTTCATGTGACTATTGAGGAACTGAAATTCTTTTTTAATTCTGAAGCACGTTTAAATATTCACACATGCAGATATTTAGGAACTAATTTTCAGTCTGTCAAGTTTTGTTAACTTGGGATACAGTTCAATCCTACACTCAAATTTTCTGATTATGGAGTCTCTAGTAAGGTAATAAGGCAGGGAATATTTCTACTGTGTGAAATTGCAAATGTTTTATTTGGCTGGTAATGTACTGTTGCTTAGTCCTGAAGTCGTGTCTGACTCTTTGCAATCCCATGGACTGCAGCATGCCAGGCTTCTCCATCTTTCATTATGTCCCAGAATTTGCTCAAACTCGTGTTCGTTGACTCAGTGATACCATCCAACCATCTCATCTGCTGTTATCCCCTTCTCCTCCTGCCTTCAATCTTTCCCAGCTTCAGGGTCTTTTCTAGTGATTCAGCTCTTCACATCAGTTGGCCAAAGTTTTGGAGCTTCAGCTTCAGCATCAGTCCTTCCAATAAATATTCAGGACTGATTTCCTTTAGGATTGACTGGTTTGATCTCCTTGCAGTCCAAGGGTCTCTTAAGAGTCTTTTCCAGCACCACAATTTGAAAGCATCAGTTCTTTGGCACTCAGCCTTCTTTATGTCCCAGCCCTCAGTTGTCTACCTGACTACTGGAAAAACCATAGCATTGACTATACAGACTTCTGTAAGCAAAATGATATCTTTGCTTTTAATGTGCTGTCTAGGTTTGTCACAGTTTTTCTTCCAAGGAGCAAGTGTCTTTTAATTTCATGGCTGTAGTCAGCATCTGCAGTGATTTTGGAGCCCAGGAAAATAAAATCTGTCACTGTTTCCACTTTTTCCCCATCCATTTGCCATCAAATGATGGGACTGAATGCTGTAATCTTCGTTTTTTGAATGTTGAGTTTTAAGCCAGTTTTTTCACTCTCCTCTTTCACCTTCATCAACAGGGTCTTTAGTTCCTCCTTGTTTTCTGCCATTAAAGTGGTATCATCTGCGAATCTGAGATTGTTGATAGTCCTCCTGGCAATCTTAATTCCAGCTTGTGAGTCATCCAGTATGGCATTTCACATGATGTACTCTGCGTAGAAGTTAAATAAGTGAGTTGACAGTATGCAAACTTGATATATTCCTTTCCCAATTTTGAATGTGTTTGTTGTTCCATGTCCAATTCTAACTAACTGTTGCTTCTTTCCAGTTTCTCAGGAGACAGGTAAGGTGGTCTGGTATTCCCATCTCTTTAAGAACTTTCCATGGTTTGTTGAGATCCACATAGTCAAAGGCTTTAGCGTAGTCAATGAAGCAGAAGGGTTTTTTTTTTTTTTTTTAATTCCCTTGCTTTTCTGTTTGGTCTAAAAGTAAGACCATTAAAGTAGATTGAACATCTAAACCTAGGCTGTCAGGATTAAGCCTATGCAATACAGTATTTCCCAAAATGATTTCAATGACATATTCATACATTTTCATAAATAGAAAAAAAATTCTACAGATGTACTTGCAGTGTCAAGAAAAACTCTAAATGTATCATAAATATCCTTAACCAGATATCATAATTATCCTCAGCCAGGGCAAATGTATGTGTGACACACACACACATACACAGAGTGCATAATTAGAGTTTAACCATAGGTAGTTTAAGCTTCCTTCGCTTTTTAACTGAAAAGAGTTCTTTACTTTTTCTCTCCTATATCTATGGCATATTTCCATGAAAGTTCTTGATGTAACTAGCAATGTTCACTTACATAAAATGCTGTACATTTTAGGAAATGTTTCTTCATGCTTTATTGCATTTGAGACTAAGAATAATGAAAAGGGCAGATTTTGAAACTTTTTTTTTTTTTCAGATGAAGACATTAAAACCTGAATAAATGAAGGCAAATATGTGATGAAGGAAAAGTCACAAACAGTGATAAAGATAGTAACACCTGACATAAATAAGGTTTTCGGATCTATAGTCATACCTAATGTCCATGTTCTTCCAGGAAACTGAGCTATTTTTGATTACTACTCTTATTTAATAGGTATGAGAGGTAGACACAATCCATTCCAAGTCACTACTGGCTGAGGATATGTTCCAGGTGTCATAACTCCCCGCCTGGTGATGTTTCTAAGAAGTGGGAAAAGACCATGTGCAGATACACAGTACTAGAAAATAGAAGTAGGTTTGGTTGATTGATTACAAATGAGTTGCAAAGGATTTCTGTGCATCAACTATGACTGAAAGATCAATGCTTTGATAAGTGGAGAAGATGAAAGGAGTGCCAGAGATAATGGGAAATCTAGCACAAGGGGATAGTTAGAGAGCATATAAGCATTCTGCCTGCCTATGTCATCTTGAATTGTAGTTATCCCCAATATTCAGTATTTTTTAATACCCTACCAAATCATGACCCTTATTCTATCTACATTGCAGAGGTCGGACAACTCTAAAGAAGACTCTTTGAGTCATCTTTTGCCTGATGCTGACTTTTATTTGCTTTTCCCCCTATCCCATCTCTCTCCCTTATTACTGTGCTTTATTATTCTTTTCTGACATAATGGATCAGATACCGTCTTTACTTTCCACCAAGCATTGTGTCTCCAGCACTTTGCATTCACTATTTAATTTATCACTTCCAACAACTTTGTGGAAACAAACATTTATTTTTCACAAAATTTTTAAAAATAAAAACTTTGCAAAAATGGCATATTATTGCTCAAATTATACAGATGAATAAACTAAGGAGAGGGTGTGGAGAAAAGGGAACCGTCTTACACTGTTGGTGGGAATGTAAACTAGTACACCTGCTATGGAGAACAGTACGAGATTCCTTAAAAAACTGCAAATAGAACTGCCTTGCTGCTGCTGCTGCTGCTAAGCCGCTTCAGTCATGTCCGACTCTGTGCGACCCCATAGACAGCAGCCCACCAGGCTCCCCTGTCCCTGGGATTCTCCAGGCAAGAACATTGGAGTGGGTTGCCATTTCCTTATGACCCAGCAATCCCACTGCTGGGAATACACACTGAGGAAACCAGAATTGAAAGAGACACGTGTACCCCAATGTTCATCGCTGCACTGTTTATAATAGCCAGGACATGGAAGCAACCTAGATGTCCATCAGCAGATGAATGGATAAGAAAGCTCTGGTACATATACACAATGGAGTATTACTCAGCCATTAAAAAAGAATACATTTAAATCAGGTCTAATGAGGTGGATGAAACTGGAGCCGATTATACAGAGTGAAGTAAGCCAGAAAGAAAAACACCAATACAGTATACTAACACATATATATGGAATTTAAAAAGATGGTAATGATAACCCTGTATGCGAGATAGCAAAAGAAACACAGATGTAAAGAACAGACTTTTGGACTCTGTGGGAGAGGGAGAGGGTGGGATGATTTGGGAGAATGGCATTGAAACATGTATACTATCATGTAAGAAATGACTTGCTAGTCTAGGTTTGACACAAGATACAGGATGCTTGGGGCTGGTGCACGGGGATGACCCAGAGAGATGATATGGGGAGGGTGGTGGGAGGGGGGTTCAGGGTTGGGAACTCATGTACACCTGTGGTGGATTCATGTCAATGTATGGCAAAACCAATACAGTATTATAAAATTAAAAAAAATTAAAAATAAAAATAAATAAATAAATAAACTAAGGTAAGGGGTATATACTACCTTACCTAGAGACAAGTAAATGATGAGCTTTGAAACCAGAACTCAAACACAGATATCACTATTTACACAGTCCCCATCCATAACAATTATGTTCTAAGTGACATGCTAATAAGCTACTGCTCTTTGATTCTCCTGTATATCCATTTCCTTAAAATTGACTCAGCAGAAAACTATCAGACCTTTTTCTTTAAAGCTGTAAATAATTGGCGTAAAGCTCTGCTAGTAGGGCCTTCCCTTGTGGTTCAGCTGGTAAAGAATCTGCCTGCAATGAGGGAGACTTGGATTTGAACCCTGGGTTGGGAGGATCCCCCAGAGAAGGAAAAGGATACCCACTACAGTATTCTGGCCTGGGGAATTCCATGGGGTTGTAAAGAGTCAGACAGGACTGAGACACTTTCACTTTCTTTCTGCCAGTAGAATGAGTATTAATCAATGATGTTTTTAGATAGGTTGAAACAAAGGCATTGTGTCCACCACAGAACTTTTACTGACTTTTGCAAACAAACATCAGGTTACTGTAAGGAGATCCAACCAGTCCATTCTGAAGGAGATCAGCCCTGGGATTTCTTTGGAAGGAATGATGCTAAAGCTGAAACTCCAATACTTTGGCCACCTCATGCGAAGACTTGACTCATTGGAAAAGACTTTGATGCTGGGAGGGATTGGGGGCAGGAGAAGAAGGGGACGACAGAGGATGAGATGGCTGGATGGTAACACTGACTCGATGGACACGAGTCTGGGTGAACTCTGGGAGTTGGTGATGGACAGAGAGGCCTGGCATGCTGCGATTCATGGGGTTGCAAAGAGTCAGACACGACTGAGTGACTGAACTGAACTGAACTGAACCTATACATAAGTAAATCTTCCCTCTCTGCCATTTTTGCTAGTACCAATTAAAACCTGCTTTCCTACTTATATGTTGCCCAGTATGTACTTTCTGACACAGAAGAGAGTATTCCATGGGAAAGGCTGTCCAGAGAAATTTCTTGTTTACATTTGATGGGGAAATCTTTGATTACCTCTATCAAAAAAAGTTTTCTTAACCTTTGTGGTTCAAGAAGCCATAATTTAATGATCAGTTAAGTTGGAATGAATATTTAGTACTGGATGGACATCAGCATTTCAACAGATTATGCAAAGATAATTTTTGGAATTTATGAAGGAACAAGTAACAGCTTCTCTGGTAGCTCAACTAATAAAGAAATCACCTACAATGCAAGAGATATGGGTTTGATTCCTGAGTTGGGAAGATCTCTTGGAGAAGAAAACGGCAACCCACTCCAGTATACTTTCCTTGGAAATCTCATGGATAGAGGAGTCTGGCAGCCTACAGTCCATGAGGTTGCAAAGAGTTGTACACAACTTAGCAACTCAACAATGACAACAAATGAAGGAACAAGTAATTTTAAAATTTTTGATAGAAATCTATGGGTGCTATCAATTCTCCATATTTATTTCAGTGGGTTAATCAATCAGAACAAATTTGGACTGTTTTTCTGCACAATGATCATAAATTTGTTGACTAAAATAACTAACATTTAATGATGAATAGCCTAGAGTGCTAACTAACCTATTCTTAATATTTGATTTTCACATTTTATTCCTGTTAGTGTTCCTATTTAGCTATTGAGCTATTTGAGGTTTAGCAGATCAAATACCTTCTTAAATCAAAGAGTTTATAAATGATAAAGACAAAGTTGAATCCTAGGGGTGTGTGTGTGTGTGTGTTAGTCAGTCACTGAGTCATGTCCAACTCTTTGTGATCCCATGGACTGTACCACTAGTACCACCTGGGAAGCTGCATGCAAAAAATATGAGTGAAAATAATGAAGCATATTTAAAAAGCAATAGACAATGTATTTAAAATACAAAAACTAACCATTTAAAAAAACAACAAAATTTATAAAAGCTTCAGTTAGACTGACCCAAAACTGGAGAGAATGTTCAAATTTATTAAATCAAGAGCAGCAAGGGAAAAACAACAAATAACTCACAAGGGGATTCCCATAAGGATAACAGCTGACCTTTCAATAGAAACTCTTCAGGCCAGGAGGGAATGGCAAGACATACTTAAAGTGATGAAAGAAAATAATCTACAGCCCAGATTACTGTACCCAGCAAGGATCTCATTCAAATACGAAGGAGAAATCAAAAGCTTTACAGACAAGCAAAAGTTGAGAGAATTCAGCACTACCAAACCAACTCTCCAACAAATGCTAAAAGATATTCTCTAGACAGGAAACACAAAACGGATGTATAAACCCGAACCCAAAACAATAAAGTAAATGGTAACGGGATCATACTTATCAATAATTACCTTAAATGTAAATGGGTTGAATGCCCCAACTAAAAGGCAAAGATTGGTTGAATGGATACAAAAACAAGACCCCTCTATATGCTGTTTGCAAGAGACCCACCTCAAAACAAGGGACACATACAGACTGAAAGTAAAGGGCTGGAAAAAGATATTCCATGCAAATAGAGACCAAAAGAAAGCAGGAGTGGCAATACTCATATCTGATAAAATAGACTTTAAAACAAAGGCTGTGAAAAGAGACAAAGAAGGCCACTACATAATGATCAAAGGATCAATCCAAGAAGAAGATATAACAATTATAAATATATATGCACCCAACATAGGAGCACCGCAATATGTAAGACAAATGCTAACAAGTATGAAAGCAGAAATCAACAATAACACAATAATAGTGGGAGACTTCAATACCCCACTCACACCTATGGACAGATCAACTAAACAGAAAATTAACAAAGAAACGCAAACTTTAAATGATACAATAGACCAGTTAGACCTAATTGATGTCTATAGGACATTTCACCCCAAAACAATGAATTTCACCTTCTTCTCAAGTGCTCACGGAACCTTCTCCAGGATAGATCACATCCTGGGCCATAAATCCAACCTTGATAAATTCAAAAAAATCGAAATCATTCCAAGCATCTTTTCTGACCATAATGCATTAAGATTAGATCTCAATTACAGGAGAAAAACTATTAAAAATTCCAACATATGGAGGCTGAACAACACACTTCTGAATAACCAACAAATCACAGAACAAATCAAAAAAGAAATCAAATTATGCATAGAAATGAATGAAAATGAAAACACAACAACCCAAAACCTGTGGGACACTATCAAAGCAGTGCTAAGAGGAAAGTTCATAGCAATACAGGCACACCTCAAGAAACAAGAAAAAAGTCAAATAAATAACCTAACTCTACACCTAAAGCAACTAGAAAAGGAAGAAATGGAGAACCCCAGAGTAAGTAGAAGGAAAGAAATCATAAAAATTAGGGCAGAAATAAATGCTAAAGAAACAAAAGAGACCATAGCAAAAATCAACAAAACTAAAAGCTGGTTCTTTGAAAGGATAAATAAAATTGACAAACCATTAGCCAGACTTATTAAGAAACAAAGAGAGAAAAATCAAATCAATAAAATTAGAAATGAAAATGGAGAGATCACAACAGACAACTCAGAAATACAAAGGATCATAAGAGACTACTATCAGCAATTATATGCCAATAAAATGGACAACGTGGAAGAAATGGACAAATTTTTAGAAAAATACAACTTTCCAAAACTAAACCAGGAAGAAATAGAAAACCTTAACAGACCCATCACAAGCACGGAAATTGAAACTGTAATCAGAAATCTTCCAGCAAACAAAAGCCCAGGTCCAGACGGATTCACAGCTGAATTCTACCAAAAATTTAGAGAAGAGCTAACACCTATCCTACTCAAACTCTTCCAGAAAATTGCAGAAGAAGGTAAACTTCCAAACTCGTTCTATGAGGCCACCATCACCCTAATACCAAAACCTGACAAAGATGCTACAAAAAAAGAAAACTACAGGCCAATATCACTGATGAACATAGATGCAAAAATCCTCAACAAAATTCTAGCAATCAGAATCCAACAGCACATTAAAAAGATCATACACCATGATCAAGTGGGCTTTATCCCAGGGATGCAAGGATTCTTCAATATCCGCAAATCAATCAATGTGATTCACCACATTAACAAATTGAAAAATAAAAGCCATATGATTATCTCAATAGATGCAGAGAAGGCCTTTGACAAAATTCAACATCCATTTATGATAAAAACTCTCCAGAAAGCAGGAATAGAAGGAACATACCTCAACATAATAAAAGCTATATATGACAAACCCACAGCAAACATTATCCTCAATGGTGAAAAATTGAAAGCATTTCCCCTAAAGTCAGGAACAAGACAAGGGTGCCCACTCTCACCGCTACTATTCAACATAGTTCTGGAAGTTCTGGCCACAGCAATCAGAGCAGAAAAAGAAATAAAAGGAATCCACATTGGAAAAGAAGAAGTAAAACTCTCACTGTTTGCAGATGACATGATCCTCTACATAGAGAACCCTAAAGACTCCACCAGAAAATTACTAGAGCTAATCAACGAATATAGTCAAGTTGCAGGATATAAAATCAACACACAGAAATCCCTTGCATTCCTTTACACTAATAATGAGAAAGTAGAAAAAGAAATTAAGGAAACAATTCCATTCACCATTGCAACGAAAAGAATAAAATACCTAGGAATATATCTACCTAAAGAAACTAAAGACCTATATATAGAAAACTATAAAACACTGATGAAAGAAATCAAAGAGGACACTAATAGATGGAGAAATATACCATGTTCATGGATCGGAAGAATTAATATTGTGAAAATGAGTATACTACCCAAAGCAATCTACAAATTCAATGCAATCCCTATCAAACTACCAGCGGTATTTTTCACAGAACTAGAACAAATAATTTCAAGATTTATATGGAAATACAAAAAACCTCGAATAGCCAAAGCAATCTTGAGAAAGAAGAATGGAGCTGGAGGAATCAACTTGCCTGACTTCAAGCTCTACTACAAAGCCACAGTCATCAAGACAGTATGGTACTGGCACAAAGACAGAAATATAGATCAATGGAACAAAATAGAAAGCCCAGAGATAAACCCACACACCTATGGACACCTTATCTTTGATAAAGGAGGCAAAAATATACAATGGAGTAAAGACAATCTCTTTAACAAGTGGTGCTGGGAAAATTGGTCAACAACTTGTAAAAGAATGAAACTAGATCACTTTCTAACACCACACACAAAAGTAAACTCAAAATGGATTAAAGATCTAAATGTAAGACCAGAAACTATAAAACTCCTCGAGGAGAACATAGGCAAAACACTCTCCGACATAAATCACAGCAGGATCCTCTATGATCCACCCCCCAGAATTCTGGAAATTAAAGCAAAAATAAACAAATGGGATCTAATCAAAATTAAAAGCTTCTGCACAACAAAGGAAAATATAAGCAAAGTGAAAAGACAGCCTTCTGAATGGGAGAAAATAATAGCAAATGAAGCAACTGACAAACAACTAATCTCAAAAATATACAAGCAACTTATGCAGCTCAATTCCAGAAAAATAAATGACCCAATCAAAAAATGGGCCAAAGACCTAAATAGACATTTCTCCAAAGAAGACATACGGATGGCTAACAAACACATGAAAAGATGCTCAACATCACTCATTATCAGAGAAATGCAAATCAAAACCACAATGAGGTACCACTTCACACCAGTTAGAATGGCTGCGATCCAGAAGTCTGCAAGCAATAAATGCTGGAGAGGGTGTGGAGAAAAGGGAACCCTTTTACATTGTTGGTGGGAATGCAAACTAGTACAGCCACTATGGAGAACAGTGTGGAGATTCCTTAAAAAATTGCAAATAGAATTGCCTTATGACCCAGCAATCCCACTGCTGGGCATACACACCGAGGAAACCAGAATAGAAAGAGACACATGTACCCCAATGTTCATCGCAGCACTGTTTATAATAGCCAGAACATGGAAACAACCTAGATGTCCATCAGCAGATGAATGGATAAGCAAGCTGTGGTACATATACACAATGGAGTATTACTCAGCCATTAAAAAAAATACATTTGAATCAGTTCTAAGGAGATGGATGGAACTGGAGCCGATTATACAGAGTGAAGTAAGCCAGAAAGAAAAACACCAATACAGTATACTAACGCATATATATGGAATTTAGAAAGATGGGGATGATGACCCTGTATGCGAGACAACAAAAGAGACTCAGATCTATAGAGAGAACTTTTGGACTCTGGGGGAGAGAGAGAGGGAGAGGGTGGGATAAGATGGGAGAATGGCATTGCAACATGTATACTATCAAGTAAGAAACGAATCGCCAGTTGATATCAGATGCAGAATGCAGGATGCTTGGGACTGGTGCAAGGAGAGGACCCAGAGGGATGGCATGGGGTGGGAGGTGGGAAGGGATTCATGTTTGGGAACGCTTGTACACTCGTGGTGAATTCGTGTCAATGTTTGGCAAAACCAATACAGTAATGTAAAGTAAACTAAAGTTAAAATAAAAATTTTAAAAGTTAAAAAAAAAAAAAAAAGAAAGAAACAGCACTACTACTCTTTCAGAAATGAAAAAAAATTCAAGTGATATTCTAGAAAGTTTTATGTCCACAAATTAGATAACCTAGATAAACTTAACGTTTCTACAGAAGTAAACCATTGACAGTAATGCAAGAAGAATTGTAATCTGAGAGACCTATTACTCTAGAGAGACTAAATTAGTAATCAATATACAGGCATACCACAGTGAAATCCTGAGTTCAGTTCTAGATCATGGCAGTAAAGTACAACAATAACGCAAATCACATTGCTTTGGATTTCTTGGTTTCCCAGTGCACATGAAAGTTATGTTTACACTCTACTACAGTTTATTAACTTTGCCATAGCTTTATTTATGATAAAACTATATCTTAATTTTTAAGATGTCTATATCTTAATTTTAAAATATTTTATTGCTAAAATGGTAATCATCATTTGAGATTTCAGTGAGTCATAACCTTTTTGCAATTATAGCATGAAAGATCCCTGATCACAAACCACCGTAACAAATATAATACTGATGAAAAAACATTGAAATACAGTGAGAATTACCAAAATGTGATACAGAGACACAAAGTGAGTGGATGTTGTTGGAAAAATGCTGCCTGTAGACTTGTTCAATGCAGGGTTACCAGAATTCTACAAATTACCAAAAATACAGTATTTGCAAAGCACGATAAAACAAGGTATGCCTGTATTTTCTACAATGAAAAGCTCAGCCTTGATAATTTCATTAGTGATTCCCATAAAACACTTAAGAAAAGAATTAACACTACATCTTAATAAGTTTCTTAAAACATAAAAGGATGGAACAAACCCCAGGTTATTCTATAAAGTTGATATAGCATTAATAGCAACACCAGAAAATACTTCACTACAGATTTTAAACATTTTACAAGGACAATAAAGAAATATAAACATATCATGCAATATCAATTTGACATACTTAAGTGAAATGAATATTTCTTTAAATACACAAATTGTAAGGATCATTCAAGAGTAAATTAATAAGCCCAATAACCTCATATCTGTTAGATAATTGGACCTGTATTTAAAAAATAAAAAAAGCAACTACCAAAACTACCTCCAAAATCTCTAGACCCAAATGACTTTATTGGTGAATTATGCAAATAATACCACTGCTAAACAACCTCTTCCATTATATGAAGAGCAGAAAACACATCTTAACTCATTCTATACTAGTACAGTGATATGAAAGCCAGACAAAGACACTGAAAAAAGAATATATAAACCAGTACACTTTGTGAAAATAGATACAAACTTCTAACAGAATTTATTAAGTTCAATTGACCAATGTATAAAAAAGATGATACCTATGACCAAAGAGTTTATATCAGTAGTGTGAGGCTGAATTAACACTCAGAATTAATAAAGTCAGTTCAGTTTAGTTCAGTCACTTAGTCATGTCTGACTCTTTGTGACCCCATGGACTGCAGCACCCCAGGCCTCCCTTTTCATCACCAACTCCCAGATTTACTCAAACTCATGTCCATTGAGTCAGTGATGTCATCCAACCATCTCATCTTCTGTCATCCTCTTCTCCTCCTACCTTCAATCTTTCCCAGTATCAGGGTCTTTTCAAGTGAGTCAGCTCTTCCCATCAGGTGGCCCAAGTAGTGGAGTTTCGCTTCAGTATAGGTCCTTCCAATGAACACCTAGGACTGATCTCCTTTAGGATGTACTGGTTGGATCTCCTTGAGGTCCAAGGGACTCTCAAGAGTCTTCTCCAACACCACAGTTCAAAAGCATCAATTCTTCAGTGCTCAGCTTTCTTTATAGTCCAACTCTCACATCCATACATGACTACTGGAAAAACCATAGCCGTGACTAAATAGGCCTTTGCTGGCAAAGTAACATCTCTGCTTTTGAATATGCTACCTAGGTTGGTCATAACTTTCCTTCCAAGGAGTAAGTGTCTTTTAATTTCATGGCTGCAATCACCATCCACAGTGATTTTGAAACCCAGCAAAAGAAAGTCAGCTACTGTTTCCACTGTTTCCCCATCTATTTGCCATGAACTGATGGGACTGGATGCCATGATCTTCGTTTTCTGAATGTTGAGCTTTAAGCCAACTTTTTCACTCTCTTCTTTCACTTTCATCAAGAGGCTCTTTAGTTCTTCTTTGCTTTCTGCCATAAGGGTGGTGTCATCTGCATGTCTGATATTTCTCTTGGCAATCTTGATTTCAGCTTGTGCTTCCTCCAGCCCAGAGTTTCTCATGATGTATTCTGCATAGAAGTTAAATAAGCAAGATGACAATATACAGCCTTGACATATTTCTTTTCCTATTTGGAACCAATCTGTAGTTCCATGTCAAGTTCTAACTGTTGCTTCCTGACATTACTAAAGTCTACTGTATTCATAAATAAAAAATATTATCATATTTCAAAATATATGCACAAAATTTATTGAATTCCAACATCCATTCTTCATAATACTATGAGTAAATGGCATTTTCTTAACCTAATAATGGGCATGTTTGAAAAAAAAAAAGCCCTAGATAATATTAAAATATTTTAATAAACACTTCACCAAAAAAAGATAGTGACAGTGAAATTCACTCAGTCATCTCTGACTCTTTGCGACCCCATGGAGTGTAGCCCGCCATGCTGCTCTGTCCATGAAATTCTCCAGGCCAGAATACTGGAGTGGGTAGCCTTTCCCTTCTCAAGAGATCTTCCCAACCCAGGGATCGAACCCAGGTCTCCTACATTGCAGGAGGATTCTTTACCAGCTGAGCCACCAGGGAAATAGCACATGAAATATGCTTAACATTATTAGTCATTAGAGAAATGCAAATTAAAATCACAATTAAATGCCAGAACATATTTAGTGTTGAAAAGATTGACAAAGTCAAGCACTGGCAAGGATATTAAAGAACTGGGACTCACATCTACTGTTGGGATTGTAAAATGGTACATACTTGTTGGCAAGAGTCTGCCAGTTTAAAAAAAACTTGAGCGTGTATCTATCATATGGTTCAATCACCTCACTCTTTGATGCTTACTTAATATGAATGAAATTATGTGCCAAAAAATCTTGTAAACAAATGTTCATAGCAGCTTTATTCATAATCAGTTAAAACAGGAAAAAACAGAAAGTGTTTCACCAAAAGGTAGTATTAACACAAATGTGATACATCCTTACAATGAAACGCTTATGAACAATTAAAGGAATGAACCATTGACATAGGCTGCTGCTACTGCTGCTGCTAAGTCGCTTCAGTCGTGTCCAACTCTTCGCGACCCCATGGACTGTAGCCTACCAGGCTCCTCCATCCATGGGATTTTCCAGGCAAGAGTACTGGAGTGGGGTGCCATTGCCTTCTCCGATTGACATAGGCTAGATGTATGGATTCTCAAATAATTATGTGAGTGAAAACAGCTGGGTACACATTTTATTATTCCATATATATGTGTGCGTGTCTGTGTTATTTGCTCAGTTGCATCTGACTCTGGGACCCTATGGAGTATAGTCCACCAGGCTTCTCTGTCCAAATTATTCTCCAGGCAAGAATACTGGAGCGGGTAGCCATTATCTTCTTCAAGGGATCTTCCTGACCTGGGGATCGAACCCAGATCCTGCATTGCTGATGGATTATTTCCCATGTGAGCCACTAAGGAAGCCCCCATTTATGCTTAGCTATATAGAAAATGCAAATTAATTTATAATCAGAAAGCAGAGGGATTTCAAGGAAAAGCATAAGGGAGGGATTACTAAGAGACACATGGAAACTCTGGGAAATTAGGGCTGTATTCATCTTAATCGTGCTAATGTGTCAGCTCAGCTCATTTCAGTTCAGTCGCTCAGTCGTGTCTGACTCTTTGCAAGCACATGACTGTAGCACACCAGGCCTCCCTGTCCATCATCAACTCCCAGAGTCCACCCAAACCCATGTCCATCGAGTCCATGATGCCATCCAATCATCTCATCCTCTGTCGTCCCCTTCTCCTGCCCTCAATCTTTCCCAGCATCAGTATCTTTTCCGATGAGTCAGCTCTCTGCATCAGGTGGCCAAAGTATTGGAGTTTCTGCTTCAACATCAGTCCCTCCAGTGAACACCCAGTACTAATCTCCTTTTATGCTCAAAATTCTACAAGCCAGCCTTCAGCAATATGTGAACCGTGAACTTCCAAATGTTCAAGCTGGTTTTAGAAAAGGCAGAGGAACCAGAGATCAAATTGCCAACATCTGCCGGATCTTTGAAAAAGCAAGAGAGTTCCAGAAAAATATCTATTTCTGCTTTATTGACTATGCCAAAGCCTTTGACTGTGGGGAGCACAATAAACTGTGGAAAATTCTGAAAGAGATGGGAATACCAGACCACCTGACCTGCCTCTTGAGAAACCTGTATGCAGGTCAAGAAGCAATAGTTAGAACTGGACATGGAACAACAGACTGGTTTCAAATAGGAAAAGGAGTACGTCAAGGCTGTGTATTGTCACCCTGCTTATTTAACTTATATGCAGAATACACCATAAGAAATGCTGGGCTGGAGGAAGCACAAGCTGAAATCAAGATTGCCAGGAGAAATATCAATCACCTCAGATATGCAGATGACACCACCCTTATGGCAGAAAGTGAAGAAGAACTAAAGAGCCTCTTGAAGAAAATCAAAGAGGAGAGTGAAAAAGTTGGCTTAAAGCTCAACATTCAGAAAACTAAGATCATGGCATCCAGTCCCATCAGTTCGTGGCTAATAGATGGGGAAACAGTGGAAACAGTGGCTGACTTTATTTTTCTGGGTTTCAAAATCACTGTGGATGGTGATTGTGGCCATGAAATTAAAAGAAGCTTATTCCTTGGAAGGAAAGTTATGACCAACCTAGGTAGCGTATTCAAAAGCAGAGACATTACTTTGCCAACAAAGGTCCGTCTAGTCACAGCTATGGTTTTTCCAGTAGTCATGTATGAATGTGAGAGTTGAACTATAAAGAAAGCTGAGTGCTGAAGAATCGATGCTTTTGAACTGCGGTGTTGGAGAAGACTCTTGAGAGTCCCTTGGACTGCAAGGAGATCCAACCAGTCCGTCCTAAAGGAAATGTGTCAGGAATATATAGAAATCCAAAAACTTATCTAAATTTTACATTTTATATTTGTGCACTTTATTGTCTATCAGCTATACTTCAAGGAAAACATTAAAATAACTTATGCTTTGATCTCATTACAAGTTTTTCTCACAACAATTATGGTAGACCTTGGAGTTGACCAAAATCAACCAATTGCAGTGGCATGGTAAAAGGTTTTTCCTGAGAAAATGTGAGCCTGAATGACGGAAAGTTTTGGGAGAAGAGTACAGTTCTGTGAGGCAGGTAATTACCTAAACATAAAGCTTTGAAAGAATGAAATTTTGTTGTTTTTTTTCCTAATAGGATAGATACAGATTCATCATGTTAATTATGGTAACTCAGTGGTAGAAAAATTTGCTTGCCTATGCAGGAGCTTCAGGAGACGTGGTTTTGATCCCTGGATTGAGAAGATCCCCTGGAAAGGGAAATAGTAACCCACTCTAGTATTCATACCAGGATAATCCCATGGACAGAGGAGCCTGGCAGGCTACAGTACATGGGGTCACAGAGAATCAGACATGACTGAGCATGCAGGCAACCAACATCCTATATTTACAAAAGTGAATAAAAGTTGTGGTTTATAAGTACTCTTTTTGTAAAAAGTAAAGTACTTTTTAAAAAGTTTTAGTTTTGTCCTCTGAGGTTTGCAGAATCTATTANTATTAGTTTGCCTTTTTTTTTTTTTTTTTTTGGGTTTGAGTCACAGTATTGGAGGTGTTTGTATGTATGGCTATACATATGAAAAGTATGAATATATTTATTTGACTCTTGAATACTGTTATCTTTATGTTTCGAATTCCCTTCCCCTGGAAGATCAGAAGATGCTGCCTATTCCAAGCCAGGGAAAAAAGCCATAAATGATTGATTCTATCAGTTTTCTCAGTTGAAGAAAGAACACCTAAAGTTGCACTACTCATTGCAATGGAAGTACATTAAACATAAACTCTGACAAGAGTTAAAACAGCAAGATTGCACTTACATTGTATAATCACTATACAAAAGGCCAATAATCACTTTGTTCAAACGAGATAATGCAGTATAATATAAGTAGTAGTTTAAGCAATTATCCAGTAGAACAGTTAATCATCACCCTCAGTTCACAGCCCTTTGTTTCTTACTAATACACATGTCAGATTGTAATTAAATGCACTCACACTGTTCAGGGCAGAGTGAGAGTCCTGGGTTGAAATGTTGGAACCAAGCCGGAAAACACAATGCAGACAAGTTTAGACACGGCTTTTGGACTCTATCTGCTTAGTATGGGGTCTTGCTTGACAAATTAGCTATAGAAGGGTGAAACCACTCTGGAGTAAATTATTTATAGAAGAGAATAATTTATGCCTGTAGAAAGCTTATGCTTATAAAGTTCACAAATTTTCCAAACATTAACTTTCTGTGTGACATATCTACTAGATATAAATTTGTTCTAAATCAGATTTATAGGCAATGAAAGGTTTTAAGTACTCTGGCTTTTTAAAATTGACAAAGATTTCAGAAATCTAGAAAGTTTCTCTGTATCTGTACAAATTCTTTTTCATTTCTAATGAAAACAACAATAACAAAAACATAATAGAGCTGCCATTTTGCAGTTACAATAGCAAGACATGCTTAGACACGGCACATCATATATTATGGTGACAGAAATACAATAATCAAAAATAGGATTATACTTTTCTGATGAAATTGGCTTTTTAAAACTATATTTTTTAGTAGGCAATTAAGAGTTATATATATTGAAAATTAAAATATTCTGTATAAAATACAATCTATCATAATGTCATAATGAAATGGTCAACTTTTCATTCTTTGAAGATACATACAATTTCATCATTATTTATAGTTTTATTTATGATAATATCCTTAACTCCAACTCAAAAACTTCCCTACTCAACTCTGGACAGACACATTCAATTGTCTATTAAAGCAGTACCTCTCAAATATTAATGTGGATAAAGCAATTGAGCTCTTTCTAAAAAATGCAGAATCTGACTCTGTTGTTCTGGAATGTGCTCTGAGATCATACATTTCTGAAACACCCCCAAGGGATCCTGATGCTGTTGGATCACACTTTGTTCTGAGGTCCTAGGTAACCCACACATAAATTTCCTGCAGGTCTTTAAACTCAAGAGTAAAAATCTGAATGAAACCTTTAGCTTTAACCTTAAATTTGTTCCTCTTTAGTGTTCTTTGTCAAGTTTATTTGACCCACTATTCATTTGGCGACTTGGTTGAAACCTACGAGTCATGTGACATTTCTTCCTATACAGCTTATCACCAAGATTTCTGATTCATCCTCACTGACATTTCTTAACCATTTATTATCCTTTCCAGTTCCACTTCAATATCCTAATATAGGTCACCATAATTTCTCATGTATTCTTTTAGCATTCTTCTAATTGATCCATCTTCAGTTTCATGACCTAATCCATCCTTTACTTGAAGCCAAAAGAATCTCCTTAAATACAATTCTGTTCTCATCAGCCTGTTCTTAGACTTTCAGTACCTTTAATAGATCTCTAAAACACCATATTGGGCTTCCTTTGTGGCTCAGCTGGTAAAGAATCCATTTGCAGTGCGGGAGACCTGGGTTCAATCCCTGGGTTGGGACGATCCCTTTGAGAAGAGAAAGGCTATGCACTCCAGTATTCTGACCTGGAGAATTCCAGGGACTGTATGGTCCATAGGGTCACAAAGAGACACAACTGACCGACTTTCACTTTCACTTTCAGAACACCATATTACCACTTTATTTTCATGTTAAACTATTTCCCACCATCTAATACCCATACTTGATTGCATCAGAATTCTTTAAATTAATGGATCTTTCTTGTTTCTTTCTTCAGGCAATTTTACATTCTTTCCCTCTCCTCCCCATCACTCTTATGCTCCCTCCAACTCAATGTGTCCTAATTGAATCTTCCAATTTGTACTTATGAATCTTCTATTCTATTTTATAACAGTGCTCTATACTGGAGATACACTGCTGCTGCTGCGGCTGCTTCTGCTCAGTCACTTCAGTCGTGTCCGACTCTGTGCGACCCCATAGACTGCAGCCCACCAGGCTCCCCTGTCCCTGGGATTCTCCGGGCAAGACTACTGGAGTGGGTTGCCATTTCCTTCTCCAATGCAGGAAAGTGAAAAGTGAAAGTGAAGTCGCTCAGTCATGTCCGACTCTTAGCGACCCCATGGACTGCAGCCCACCAGGCTCCTCCATCCATGGGATTTTCCAGGCAAGAGTACTGGAGTGGGGTGCCATTGCCTTCTCAGAGGAGATACACTAAATTCTTCTAAAATTTCATTCTTCAGTTTAACTGAGAATATGTTCCTTTAAGTTCTACACTCAAAATATTTATGAAAACTACATTTGCTCTAATTGTTTTATACAGAGTTTTCTTCACATATAAATCACATAACATGCAAATTAGTCATTTACAGTTTATAATTCAATGATTTTTTTAAAATATTCNATATATATATATATATTATATAATTTGTAATAAGAAACTGGCTCATGTGATTATGGAGGTTGGGAAGTCCAAAATCTTCAGTGTGGGACAGTACTGTGGGTCTCTGAGGTAAAGACCCAGAAGAGCTGATGGCATATTTCTAGTCCAAATGCTGGCTGGTGAAGATCTAGGAGATCTTGATAGTTCTAGTGAAGGCCCAAGGCAGTCTGCTGGAGCAATTCCTGCTCATGGAGGCTGGTCACTTTGTTCTACTCAGACCTTCAGTTGAGTAGATAAGTACCATTTCTATCACAGAAGGCATTTGTTTTATTCAAAGTTCATATATTTAAATGTTTATCTCATTCAAAAACACATTCCAAGTTGACACATACAATTAACCATCACAGTTACGTAAGTTACAGGGTCAAGATTTTCTCCTGTGCCAATCAAATGAAGAAACAAATTAATCTTTATTAATATAGATCTTAAAGGAAAACAAAAAATACTCAAAAGTCATGCACAGAAAACAGGATATAATATTGGAGTTTTCCCTTTGTCCTAAAAATGTAGTCCAGGTCTTAAGTTTAGGAAAATAGGCAGTAAAGAAGGCAATCATCAGATAGGACAACCACTTCCCCCTAAAACATCTTTTCTACTTCCAGCACAACAGAGTATCTGAGGAGTTCTCTGGAGATTGTTCTGGGAACCTAAATCATTAGCATGAGTTTATTTTATGTCAAGGTTATACACTGCCACCCTGTTTATTTAACTTATATGCAGAGTACCTCATGCAAAATGCTGTGCTGGATGGCTCACAAGTTAGAGTCAATGTTGCCGGGAGAAATGTTAACAACCTCAAATATGCAGATGACAACACCATAATGGCAGAAAGCGAAGAGGAAATAAAAAGTTTCATGATGAAGGTGAAAGAGGAGAGTGAAAAGTCTTAAAACTCAATATTCAAAAATATAAGATCATGGCATTTGGACCCATCAGTTCAGTTCAGTCTCTCAGACATGTCCGACTCTTTGCAACCCCATGGACTATAGCACGCCAGGCATCCCTGTCCATTACCAACTCCCAGAGTTTACTCAAACTTATGTCCATTGAGTCTGTGATGCCATCCAACTATCTCATCCTCTGTCATCCCCTTCTCCTCCCGCCTTCAATCTTTCCTAGCATCAGGGTCTTTGCAAATGAGTCAGTTCTTTGCATCAGATGGCAAAAGTATTGAAGTTTCAGCTTCAGCATCAGTCCTTCCAATGAATATTCAGGACTGATTTTCTTTAGGATGGACTGGTTGGATCTCCTTGCAGTCCAAGGGACTCTCAAGAGTCTCTCCAACACCACAGTTCAAAAGCATCAATTCGTTGGTGCTCAGATTTCTTGATAGTACAATTCTCACATTCATATATGACTACTGGAAAAACCATAGCTTTGACTAGACTAGATGGACCCACCACTTCATGGTAAATAAATGTGGAAAAAGTGGAAATAGTGACAGATTTTACTTTCTTGGGCTCCAAAATCACTGCCAATGCTGACTGCAGCCATGAAATTAAAAGATGCCTTCTTCTTGGAAGGAAAGCTGACAAACTTAGCATATTAAATAGCAGAGATATCACTTTGCCAACAAAGGTCTGTCTAGTCAAAGATATCATTTTTCCAGTGGTCATGCATGGATGTGAGAGTTGGACTATAAAGAAGGCTCAGTGTTGAAGAATTGATGGTTTCAAACTGCGATGCTGAAGAAGATTCTTGAGTCCCTTGGACGGCAAGGAGATCAAACCAATGAATCTTAACAGAAATCAGTCCTGAATATTCACTGCAAAGACTGATGCTGAAGCTGAAGCTCCAATACTTTGGCCACTTGATGGGAAGGGCTGACTCATTGGAAAAGACCCTGATGATGGGAAAGATTATGGTCAATAGGAGAAGGGTACAACAGAGAATGAGATGGTTGAATGGCATCACTGACACAATGGACATGAGTTTGAGCAAACTCCAGGAGATAGTGAAGGATGGGGAAGCCTGGGGTGCTGCAATTCATGGGGTCTCAGAGAGTTGGACATGATTTGGTGACTGAACAACAACAATTTTTAGTCTTACTTCCCAAAGATGGGGACAATGAAAAGTTATTTAACATTTTTCTCTGAGATTTGAGAAAATTTCTAAATAAGTAATGGAGCTTACTCCTGGTGGCTGAAGATAAGAAATTTACAAAGTAGTGAATCCCAGTAAATCCAAAGAGACTGTATTGCAATGTACTTGGGAACATGATCTGGCTTATTCCTATTTCAGTCTAAAACTTTGCAGTCACACAAGCAAGCAGCAGAGGAGTCCATTGGTTCTAGTGGTTATGCAAGGTCAATAGTGTAGGCTAGAAAAGAGGCAGGCTCAATATTGTTCTGCAAATGGATGCTGAGTCAAGTGGGGGTCATGAGTCAAGTGAAGGGTCATCTACTCCTAGCAGGGGCAGGGGAAGAGATGTCTCTTAGAAAGGTTTCTTTTGTGCAATCTGGAGAGTGCTGCATACAATCTAGCAAAAAGACACATATAAGAACAAATCTGACTCTGTATTAGGTTTGTTTGTTTTACTTTAACCTTTATATTCTATTGCTTTTGCTACCTATTATCCTGAAATATACAGTAGAGTCCTGTCTCAAGGTTCTGATCTGTAAATGCATAACACTTTTCCATTCATACAAAGATTAAAATTTGCAGAGCAGAGAATAACATTTGTCTTGTTGGACATTGACAGGAGCATCATGACCTGATCCATGTGGACAGCTGCTAGAACAATGGATTCTAACACCAAAAACTTTACAACAACTAATTACACCCCTTCCCCTTTTAATATAAAAGAAGCCTAAATTCTAATCTGGGTAAGATGGCGCTTTGGGACACTAGTCCACCATTTTCTCAGTCTGTGGACTTTCTGAATAAAGTTACTATTCCATGCCTCAACAACTCATTTCTAAATCTATTGGCCTATTGTGCATTGAGCAGTAGGAGCTTGGACTGGTAGTGAATATGAAGGTGTTAGTTCTTCAGTCATATCTGACTCTGCAACCCCACAGACTGTAGCCCACCAGGCTCCTCTGTCCATGGAGTTCCCCAGGCAAGAATACTGGAGTGTGTTCCCAATCCCCTCTCCAGGGGATCTTCCCAACCCAGGAATCAAATCTAGGCCTCCTGTATTGCAGGCAGATTCTCTACAGTCTGAGTCACCATAACACACACACACAGAGAATTTATTTGGAATAACCAAATTAACAGAGGCCCACAGCATCAAAAAAAGAAAAAAAAAAAGGAAAATAGACTGAATTTTTTCAAAACAGGTCAATAATCCATCCTACATGGAAAAAATAGATGGTTCAGGGAGAAGTCTTAGAGCCAGAACATACAACACTACTTCAAATTCAAGCAATAGGAGTTCACAGGAGGAAAATTTTGAATTGAGTTTGATGCTGACACTTTACAATAAAACTAGAATTAATTTTAACTAATGAAATGAGATTGTATTGTTCACTTAGCAAGTGTGAAAACTTTGCAATCACACTCAGATCCAGAGGAAAACAGATCCAATATAGTTGAAAGTGGAGATTGAAATAAAGAAAAGTGATACTGTCTGTTGTATTATAATACTCACGATTTGGTTGACAACACAGATATTTCTGAAAATTAGTGGGCAGAATGATAAGGAATGTGAATAGGATATGCCACAAGACTGTCCATGGTTTTAATACACAAAGCCCAATGAAAAACTCCAGAAACCTATCAAATTCAAATGACAGAATCATCTTAGGTTTTCCTTTTGACCTCAAACAGCAGCACGAGTTGCTCCACCTGTTCTGTAGGAAGAGAGCACTGGTTCTCAATAGCCAGATGTGTGGTTTGGAGCAAAGTTGTGTTCTCTGGGTGATATTTAGTAATGTTTAGAGCCATTAATGGTCCTCATGGATGCAGCTAAATATCCTCCAAGGCACAGGACAGCACCTCACACACACACACACACACACACACACACACACACACACACACACTGATGTGACTCAAATCGTGGTAGTGCCAAGGTTGGCAAATTCTGAATTAAAGCAACAATTTACGAACTTACTCAGATCCATAACAGTGATGCATTACCAATACAAGTTCAGGGGAGCAGTATGGGTTAGGGTATGCTTAAGGAATGTTTTGTGCTTCCCAGGTGGTGCTAGTTGTAAAGAACTCTCCTGTAAATGCAGGAGACATAAGAGACATCAGTTTGATCCCTGGGTCAGGAAGATACCCTGGAGGAGGACATGGCAACCTATTCCAATATCCTTGCCTGGGACAGCCCACAGGCAGAGGAACCTGGTGAGCTACAGTCCATAGGGTCTCAAAGAACCAGCCAAGAGTGAAACAACTTAGCATGCAGCAAGCACACAGGAATGATCTGGTTGCCATCTCAAAATAGATATTCTAATCAGCATAAAATTATTGATATGTTGTATCTGAACTCTAATAACCAAAATAAACCATTGTATCTCTTTCCTAAAGATGTTGACAGCATACTTGATAAACCAATTTAATTTAGTTAGATTTATAATAGCACTAGAGTAGGATTTCCCTGTTAATTCAGCTGGTAAAGAATCAGTCTGCAATACAGGAAACCCTAGTTTGATTCCTGGGTCAGGAAGATCTCCTGGAGAAGGGATAAGCTACGCTCTCTAGTATTCTTGGGCTTCCCTGGTGACTCAGAGAGTAAAGAATCCACCTGCAATGCAGGAGACCTGGGTTCTATCCCTGGATGGGGAAGATCCCCTGGAGGAGGGCTTGGCAATTCACTCTGGTATTCTTGCCTGGAGAACCCCCATGGACAGAGGAGCCCAGTGGGCTACAGTCCATGGGGTCAAGAAGACTCAGATACAACTAAGCAACTAAGCACAGAACACACAGCACATGACTAACAAGACAAAAATTGATCTGACCATTCTAATCTAAGTTTTTTTTTACCTAATTTTTTGTGAGANAATATTTATTTTTGTAAATAAGATCATCTATACCCTTTTTCTAGATTCTACATATATGAGTTAATATACAATATTTATTTTTCTCTTGCTTCACTCAGAATAACAGTCTCTAGTTATGACACAGTTTCATCCCTTTTTAATGGCTGAGTAATATTCCATTGCATATAAGTACCACTACTTCGTTATTCATTCTTCTGTTAATGGACATTTAGGTTGCTTTCATATCCTGGCAGGGTTTTCCAGGTGGCACTACTGAAAAAAGAATCACCATGCCAATCCAGGAGACATAAAAGACTCAGGTTCTACCCCTCGATTGGGAAGATCTCCTGGAGGAGGGCATGGTAACCCACTACTGTATTCTTGCCTGGAGACTTCCATCGACAGAGGAGACTGGTGCATATTTTGGAGATTAAATCCAACACTACCATCGGTAGTGCTGGACAGAGCTGGACATGACTGAAGAGACTTGGCATGCATGCCCACACATGTCTGGCAATTGTAATTAGTGCTGCAATGAACATTGGAGTGCATGTATCTTTTTGAATTATAGTTTTCTCTGGGCATTTGCCCTGGAGTGGGATTTCTGGGTCATACAATAGTTCTATTTTTAATTTTTTAAAGAACCTCCATGCTGTTCTCCTTAGTGGCTGTATCAACTTACATTTCCACCAACAGTATAAGAGAGTTCTCTTTTCTTCACACCTTCTTTAGGATTTATTGTTTGTAGATTTTTTGATGCTGACCCTTATGGCCAATGTGAGGTGATATTTCATTGTTGTTTTGATTCGCATTTCTTTAATGAATAGTGAAGTTGTTTCCTCCCGGTTTACTCACATGCTAGCAAAGTAACGCTCAAAATTCTCCAAGCCAGGCTTCAGCAGTGTGTGAACCATGAACTTCTAGATGTTCAAGCTGGATTTAGAAAAGGCAGAGGAACCAGAGATCAAATTGCCAACATCTGTTGGATCATCAAAAAGCAAGATAATTCCAGAAAAACATTTACTTCTGCTTTATTGCTTATGCCAAAGTCATTGATTGTGTGGATCACAACAAACTGTAAAACATTCTTAAAGAGATGGGAATACCAGACCACCTAGCCTGCCTCTTGAGAAATCTGTATGCGGGTCAGGAAGCAATAGTTAGAACTGGACATGGAAAAGCAGATTGGTTCCAAATAGTGAAAGGAGTATATCAAGGCTGTGTATATTGTTACCCTGATTATTTAACTTATATGCAGAGTACATCATGAGAAACGCTGGGCTGGAGGAAGTACAAGCTGGGATCAAGATTGGCAGGAGAAATATCAATAATCTCAGATATGCAGGTGACACCACACTTATGGCAGAAAGTGAAGAAGAACTAAAGAGCCTCTTGATGAAAGCGAAAGAGGAAAGTGAAAAAGTTGACTTAAAGTTCAACATTCAGAAAACGAAGATCATGGCATCTGGTCCCATCACTTCATGGCAAATAGATGGGAAAGCAATGGAAACAGTGGCAGACTTTATTTTTCTGGGCTCAAAATCACTGCCAGCCATGAAATTAAAAGATGCACGCTCCTTGGAAGGAAAGTTATGACCAATCCAAACAGCATATTTAAAAGCAGAGACATTACTTTGCCAAAAAAGGTCCATCTAGTCAAGGCTATGGTTTTTCGATTAGTCATGTGTGCATATAAGAGTTAGACTATAAAGAAAGCTGAGTGCCGAAGAATAGATGCTTTTGAACTGTGGTGTTGGAGAAGACCATTCAGAGTCCCTTGGACAGCAAGGAGATCCCACTAGTTCATCCTAAAGGAAATCAGTCCTGAATATTCACTGGAAGGACTGATGCTGAAGCTGCAACTCTAATAATTTGGCCACCTGATGCAAAGAACTGACTCATTTGAAAAGACCCTGATGCTGGAAAAGATTGAAGGTGGGAGGAGAAGGGGATGACAGAGGATAAGATGGCATCACAGACTCAATAGGCATGAGTTTGAGTAAACTCTGGGAGTTCGTGATGGACAAGGAGGCCTGGCATGCTGCAGTCCATGGGGTCACAAAGAGTTGGACAGGACTGAGTGACTGAACTGAACTGAACAGTGTGATTAGTGATGCTGAGCATCTTTACATGTGTTCACTGGTCATCTGTATATCTTCTTTAAAGAAATGTCTATTTAGGTCTTTATCTTTTAAATTGAGTTGCTTTTTTTTCAATGTATTGAGCTGCATGAGATCTTTGCATATTTTGGAGATTAAATCTCTTGTCAGCTGCTTTGATTGCAAATATTTTATCCTATTCTGAGGGTTGTCTTTTTATCTTGTTTATGTTTTCCTTTGTTATGCACAAGCTTTAAGTTTATTTAGGTCCCATTATTTATTTTAGTTTTGATTTTCATTACTGTAGGAAGTAGGTCAGAAATAGAGGACAAATATATGGATACCAAGAGGGGAAAGGGAGGGTGGGATGAATCGGGAGATTGAGGTTTCTCTGGTGGTTCAGTTGGTAAAGAATTCACCTGCAGTGTGGGAGACCTGAGTTCAATCCCTGGGTTGGGAAGATCCACTGGAGAAGCGAAAGGCTACCCACTTCAATATTGTGGCCAGTAATTTGTCTTTGGTATGAAATAATTATCTACTCCATAGTTGAATAACATATTTACACTATGTGTGCATAAAATAAATAACTAATGAGAACCTACTTACAGCTCAGGAAACTATTCACTGGTATATGGTGACCTAAATGGGGAGGAAATCCAAAAAGGAGGATATATATCTGATCCACTCTGCTGTATAGCAGAAACTGACACAGCAGTGTAAAACATCAGTGCTCCAGTAAGTCAAAATCTAGATGGTTTTGGAAACTGGGTGTATTAAAAAGCAAACAAACAGATATTCTAGATAAATATTCACTCAAATAATGTATTTCCAGTTATAACTCTATTAAACTTTGCATTGAAGCAGTGAGACCATTTCTATTCTTAAATTTTAATGCCATTAGTAGTTAGCTTGCTGTTTTCTGATATAATTATATATCACAGTTTCTTCCATGTCAAAAAAATGTTTTTCTTCAGTTATTAACAAGACGGTAGCTTTCCATTTAAATGGTATAAGAAAATAACATCAGAAATACTGTAATAGACTTTTGATGATATATATTGCATTTGTGCTCTGTGACAACATAGAAGATTTGGATGGGTGAGAGATGGGAGGGAGTTTCAAGAAGGATGGGGTACATGTATACCTATGGCTGATTCATGTATGACAGAAATCAACACAATATTGTAAAGCAATTATCCTCCAATTAAAAATAAATTTGAAAAGCATATCATTTTATATAGCTGAATTCACTCTGAGATTTTTAAATATAAGCATTGTGCAGTACATAGGTGTGAACCCATAAACTTCATATTCTCTTACCTAAGTGATGATTCATTTTCTCACAAGGAAAATTAGTTAGAAAAATAATACTTCAAAATATTTCATTTACCAAATTTGTGGCCTCCATTTATTTATTCTCAGCACATATATTAATGATTTCAAGTCATTATGTAAATTTACCTTTCAATTTTCATAGTGTTTTAGATTTCTATCATAATCCGCAAGAAACTCCTTAATTATACAATTATAGACAGAAGTGAAGAAGCTAGGAACGGCCTTCATGGCAATTCTTTGTCTGCTCTAGTGACAAGAGAGGGTCAATAGAAAATCTGAAATGTAAGAAATCTTTTCATAGGTGTCAAATCTGTATGAATTCTGTACATAACATTCTTAATTTTTTTCAGTTAGGGTAAAATGTTTTCTTCATCTGTCTTTGATGTTTTGTATAGATTCATATTCTGTATTTTGCTATAAGCAGATAAATGTTTTGTAAAATCTTCTTTCACATATATTTTAACTCTATATATGTGTGTATGTGTTTGTCTAGTTAGACTACATCTCTGTGTATCTATATTATATATATNTTAACTCTATATATGTGTGTACGTGTTTGTCTAGTTAGACTACATCTCTGTGTATCTATATTATATATATATATATTTGTACTCTGGGTAGTGTATTTCCCAGTGGGTAGCATAAGACAGTCAGGAAATACAGACTTATAATGCATTTTCACACACAAAAATATATTTTTCCTTTTGTGTATAAGAATATTAAACTACAGATGACAACCTTTCTAAGAATTCAGTGTTTCTAAAATGTGATGAAAATAAAAGATGCAGACACAGCTATATTCAATCTAAAAGTGAAAATAATCAAGAAAAAGTAGTCAGGGCTGTTCAGGTTTACAGTGGTCTTTTAGTACCTTCATCCCAGCAATTAATTTCATCCATAGTCTAAGAAGCCTTTTATAATTAATTTCTCAGCATTTACCACATACAAGCCATCACTTTAAAGTGCTATGTCATTAACAAAATCCCATTTTTTTTCATAAAGAATAGGCATACTGATCTACATTTTTCCATGCTGCCAAGGCAGAATGGACTCGAGGGATATTATCTTATTCAGAAAGAACCTTTCAAGGTTGAATAAAAGAAATGGTGCAGGGTCCCTGGGAGAGGGAAGTGATCATCATTTTCACCTTCAACTCCTCTTTGATGTGGCAGAGTCAATTTTTAATCAGCAGCCATCAGACTGGGCTTCATTTCGCCTTACAAAGTCCTATTACTCTGCCACTTTCTGGAAGGAGGTGATAAGGACAATGCTCTTCTTTTTCTCTTCATAGAGCCCTGCATATGATGAGTCCCTTTGGAGAGGCTTGATAAAAAAATAAAATAAAATTTAAAAAAAGAGTGAGTATGTAGGGATAAAGGTCACCTCTCTGTCAGAATTAACTCTTCAAGACAACAAACTTTGATTTTCTTGTTTGTTTTTAAGAACTCTCCTATTGTCTTTGGAGGCAATCGCAGTAATAAGTTGAAGTGGGAGAAAGAGGTTAAATGCACACAGCTTTTCATGAGAATAGTATTTAGGCTTATTTATTAGTCTTCCCCAGCTAAACACCATAGTGGATATGATGCTAATGAATACTGTAGGTATCAGTGACATGTAGGAAAAGCATACAATTAAAATCTACTTCTTTGAGCAGCACACCTCAAAGAAATCATTTATCATCAGAGCGCACATAAGTGCCACACAGGCACAGTAAGAGAAAATCGCTTCTTTGCATTCAGCTAAATTGAAAAGTGGGAGAAAAAAAAAAACACACACACACAAAAAAACCCCACTATTTTTTCCCTCTGGAAGTGTTTTTTATGTTAAGTAAACCTAAATTATTTTTTAAACTATGCACTCATGCAGAAAAACCTCTATAATCTCTTAGTATCATTTATTGTAGTTAGCAGTCTTAATTGCCTAACTGAAATGGATCAGAGTTCTGGGAATTACTCAATAAAATGATGTTACTACTCTCCAGCCTTTCCATCCTTTGATATAATCTCATTAAAAATATCAGGCCTCTAGGTGAGGGAATACATATGGATAGTAAATGCATGTTAAGCAGGCACACCCAAACTGATGACCTAGTTATTATAGAACAGAGCAGCAGCAGATGAATTTTAATTTTGAAGTACAGCAACTGCTTTTTTGGTTAATACCATAATTATTAACATATTTTTGGAATGAATCTGCTTGTTACCCTTGAAAAAGATAATAACAATGAACCAACCAAAATACTGAAATGACATTTTTTGGAATAAAATAAACTCTTATTTTCCAGAAGACCACACAAGTGAAAAAACACACGTAGTTTCATTAACTATAATTACTGAAAGGAGATGGGAAAAGACGTGTGCCAAATCCCTTTTTGTGTGTGTGTTCTCAAAATGTAGCTGGGTTGAAAAAATATAAACCCTAGAGGAAATACACTCATCACCCAGCCAAATAAAGGGGGAAGGAGTGGAGGGGAGAGTCATGCTGAGTCCACCATATGAAATAATTAGATTTTTATAGAATTGGATTTCCTGTTATAAATTGGAAACTGTAGTTCCACAAAGTATAAGAGTGTAGAGAACATAAAACCCATCCTGGGCTATGCAGTCCAATGTATAGTAATAACAAACTGGTCTCTCTTTGGTAGTGAATAACACAGCAGAGAGAAATAGCACCGGGACAAAGACGTGTTGTTGTTGTTTAGTTTTTAAAATGAAACTTCAATATTCATTTTCTAATAACTCATAATTTCAAGGGGTCCTAAAGTAAATGTTGCTGTGTATATAGTGGTAAAGTGGTAGAGTGTTGTTACGACTTGGGAACAATTTGTGGAGTAAAGGATTATCTCCCTTTTGGTTATATAAGAAACTCTATTCTGATTAATATATATTTTTAAAAATTTCTTGCCTCCATATACTCACTCCAGCTTTTATTTTGTTATCCTAAAATTTGCTTTGGGAAAAAGTGTGGGAAGTGATATGTGGGAAGATTCTTTTCAATTTAACACATTGGTCAAAAGTTGATTGGCTAGTAGAAAAAAGTTCAAGAAACGTATCTGTATTATATTGGTAAGTGTGTCGCAAAATCATGTTGAATGGTAAAATGAGGAAATCATTATCTTTTGGCTGTGTGTGCATGCTCAGTAGCTCAGTTGTATACAACTCTTTGCAACTTTATGATCTGTATCCCTCCAGGCTTCTCTGTTCATGGACTTTTCTAAGAAGAATACTGGAGTGGGTTGTCAGTTCTTACTCAAGGGAATCTTCCTGACTCAGGGGTTGAACCCACACCTCTTGCATCTCCTGCATTGGCAATTGGATGCTTTATCACTGTGCCAGCTGGGAAGCCTATTTGGTTACAATTGCATTCAGCAAAACAAAGGAATTGATTTTTTATATCACAGTATTTCCAAGAAATGAATAGCAATTATTATAGCTGTCCCAGTTATTTCTATTCATAGCAGAGACCAAATTTTTAAAAAGGTAGAGTTTACCAAGAGGAAAATAAATAAAAGCATACCAACATCCATAGTCAAAGACATTAAAGTAAGACTGACAAATAGGGGGAGGGGTGGGGAGAGAGGTTTCCTTTAGGATACATTTCTTTCAAGCGTGCATTTTAATACACATGCCTGCAAAGGGAGTATGGGTCAAGTAGAAATTACCTCCTTTTAGAACATCTGTGTATCCTTAACTTTCACCCTTTTCTTATTGTTTCCAACTTCCAGACATTTTTTTTTTCTTTAACACCTCGGCACTTGTCAACACAGAGATCATTGTTCAAGCCCCGTGTTAAATTCTTTTAACACTTTCCTTCTTTTGCTCCCTAAATCTACTCACTCTTCTCCTGGTAAGCCTGCACAGGTACCCCTCAAGGACTCCATTCTCTGTCTCTGGCACAGCTACAAATGCAGACCGAAGAATCCAGAAACCCTGAGGGGAAGTCTGCACCCCATAAACATCCATAATAAATTTTCTCTTCACCTTCAAGGTTTATTTCTTTGAACAATTTGAAGGATAGAGACTAGAATTTTGTAAAGCCATTTCTTTTGTTCCTTGTGCCTATTCTGAAAAGGAAGTTACATATTGACAAAGTTACAACTGTCAGATTAATTTGGAAAACAAGAAAAGGGAAAGCCTAGCATTACTAATTAGCATGCAAAAATGTATTCTAAATATTTTATAGACTATTGATATTTATCAGAAAAAAGCTGAATAGGATCAACACAGACCAGTGACTGGGATATATTTTAAACAAATGGACCCTAAGAAAAAAGATTAAAACAAAGTGAAAAGATCAGAATAACTACTAAAAGGGAAATTATTTCCCCTCTTTGTGCATGTGTGTGACACATAGATATTGGTAAAGATATTAAAAGTTCACCCTTTCTAGAAACCCCCAAACTCTTTTCTTTTCCAACTGGGAATAATTTGGTAAATATTTATACTTTTCTAATATTTACATTTTAAGTCACCATACTTTTAACACACGCATAGGCAGGACCACTCATTTCAGACAAATTATCATTCCATATACTAAATGCATGTATATATGTATGTAGGTGTATACACTAAAACCAGGACCTCAGGTAATGGAGTGAGAGCAGGCATTTTCAGCAGGATCATTTGACTTAGGCCTTAGGACTAAGTGTATCTCAAACTTTGTCGAACTTCAGTAGCAAATTGTGAAGGGTACGAGAATAAGACATCATTATGACAAAAGTCTTGGGTGGGCCTACCTGGCATGGCTCAAAACTTCATTGAATTACACAAGCCCCTTCACCGTGACAAGATTTTGACCCATGAAGGACCACAGTGAAGAGTTCTGCCAAAATGTGGTCCACTGGAAGAGGAAATGGCAAACCACTCCAGTATTCTTTCTGTAGAATTC
>SJYQ01104805.1:7915-19037 GCA_006410935.1 Redunca redunca | reverse complement strand
GGACTCTGTGCGACCCCATATACAGCAGCCCACCAGGCTCCCCCGTCCCTGGGATTCTCCAGGCAAGAACACTGGAGTGGGCTGCCATTTCCTTCTCCAATGCATGAAAGTGAAAAGCGAAAAGTGGAAGTGTCCGACCCTCAGTGACCCCCATGGACTGCAGCCTTCCAGGCTCCTCCATCCATGGGATTTTCCAGGTAAGAGTACTGGAGTGGGGTGCCACTGCCTTCTCCGTACTATGCCATAAAAGTAACATTGTTTGGTGCAGTGTTTATTTATAGGGGTTTTTTGGGGCATTATCTTTGTGTTATTTTAAGGGCAACTGCTCTATAGATTACAATATATATTAAACATTTCAGAATTTAATTAGAATTAATAATCTACCACCTCTAGTGGAATATAATGTAAATGGTAAAGAGTGTGCCTGCAATGCAGGAGGCCTGGGTTTGATTCCTGGGTTGGGAAGATCCCCTGCAGCAGGAAATGGCAACCCATTCCACTGTGTCAGTTCAGTTCAGTCGCTCAGTTGTGTCCAACTCTTTGCGACCCCATGAATTGCAGCACGCCAGGCCTCCCTGTCCATCACCAACTCCCGGAGTTCACTCAGACTCACGTTCATCGAGTCCGTGATGCCATCCAGCCATCTCATCCTCTGTCGTCCCCTTCTCCTCCTGCCCCCAATCCCTCCCAGCATCAGAGTCTTTTCCAATGAGTCAACTCTTCGCATGAAGTGGCCAAAGTACTGGAGTTTCAGCTTTAGCATCACTCCTTCCAAAGAAATCCCAGGGCTGATCTCCTTCAGAATGGACTGGTTGGATCTCCTTGCAGTCCAAGGGACTCTCAAGAGTCTTCTCCAACACCACAGTTCAAAAGCATCAATTCTTCGGTGCTCAGCCTTCTTCACAGTCCCACTCTCACATCCATACATGACCACAGGAAAAACCATAGCCTTGGCTAGACAGACCTTAATTTTAAAGAATTTAAGACAGAGGTGGATAGTCTATTACATCCACCCAGATATTTAGCATTTCTGTTGTTTTTCCTGCATATCCTACATTAGAACAGTTCCAAGTTTTCTTTTGGTATCATTTCCTTTTTAGGAAGAACTTGCTTTAGCATTTCTTTCTTATTAGATATGCTGGTGAAAAACCTTTTTTTAGTTTTCCTTCATCTGAAGATAAGGATGCTTTCATTTTGTCTTCAGTTCTAAAGCATGCTTAAACTAAATATATTATTTTGTGTTGCTCATTCTTTTATTGTAGCTCTTTATAAATGTTCCATTACCTTCTGGTCTCTATAGTTGCCTCTGAGAAATCAGTAATAATTCAAATACTTATTCTCCTATATGTGTGCATGCGTGCTAAGTAACTTCAGTCCTGCCCTACTCTTTGTGACCCCGTGGACTATAGCCCGCCAGGCTCCTCTGTCCGTGGGATTCTTTAGGTGAGAATACCAGAGTAGGTTGCCGTGCCCTTCTCTAGGGGATCTTCCTAACCCAGGGATCAAACCCAGGTCTCTTATACCTCCTGTTTTGGCAGCCAAGTTCTTTATCACTAGCACCACGTGGGAAGCCCTCACCTATATATATACACCATGTCATATTTTTCGTTTCCAAAGTTTTTTTTAGCTTTGGTTTTCAGTTTGATTACAGCATATCTGGGTCTGTAGTTCTTTGAGTATTTTCTGGTTGGATTTTTCTGAGATTCTCAAATTTCTAAATTTATACATTTTACCAATTCAGGATGATTTCCACTGTTATTCCTTCAATATTGTTTTTTACACCACACTCTCTTTCCTGCCTTTCTGGCACCTATAGGACACCAAATTTTGAACTTTGTTATATTATCCGACAGGTACTGGAGGTGCTATTCATCTTTTGTTTTTCAACTTTTTCCCTCTGTTGATCAGATTATTTTTATTGACCTATCCTCAAGATTACTGACTCATAAGTTTTATCCTTGAACCCATTCAGTGAATATTTTTATTTTGTTTATTGTTTTTCACTTATGTAGCTTTCAGTTCTAAAATGATTATTTTAAAAATATATGTCTTGTCTCTCTAGAGACTTTCTATCTTTCCAGTTGTTTCAGAAGTGTTTGCCCTTAGTTTTCATAGAAAGATTAGGAGAGATGTTTTGAAGTCTTCATCTCTTAAGTCTAACATCATGGCAGATTTGGGGCTGGCTTCTATCAGTTGTCTTTTCTCCTGAAAATTTGTCAGACTTCACTGGTTCTTTGTACTTTGATTACTTTTTGATTGTGTACTAAATATTTTGAATATTATGCTATAAGATGCAGATCTTGTTTAAAGCCTGTGGAAAATATAGTTGTTATTTTTACAGTAAGTAGTTAGCCCAGTTATTAATAGGTTTTCACCATAAGTTTCAAACTTCATTTTGTGGACTTTGGTTTTAATGTTAGTCGTTTTCAAAGCCTTTACAGTGCTATTTGTGTCTTTCCTCAAACGTTTGCAGTCTGGGGGCCACTCTTAGACCTAGGTTGTAATCTACCCTGTAGGTTTTTCTCAAAGGCTTCAGTATACTTGTTTAAGGTCAGATCCATCCATACATGGGTTCACAGGTGAGCGCATGAGTACATACACAATTTTATGCAATCCCTCCTGTCCTTTTTTCCTTTGAGAACATATTCCAGGTCCAAGGTTTCTTCTTCCTTCTTGATCCTTAGGCTAGAACACTGGAGATTTAGTGTCCCTACACTGTTATGTATGTCCCCTAATAAGAGATAAAGAGAAAAGGAAAAAAAAATAACAGGGGATTTCCTTTACTCTTTGCAGACTTCCCATCCCCATAGACCAGAGGGAGAAGGGATTAGCTTGGAGGTCCTTCCGTCTTCACTCTGCATAGTTCTGGGATGTGTACTGCCTTTGGATATAGGCGGAGACATATAGGAGGAAAAGAGAAATACAGATTCACTGCCAGATTATTTGTACTTTGTATTCTCAATTCCTTCCTCAATGTTCCTTCCTCGTTTGCATTTTCGAGTCCACAGATAGTTGCATTCACTGGGAAGAACATGGTGGGCACATGTTTATTTTGTCTTAGTCGGAACTGGAACATTCACAGTTATAGAATAAGATTTATGTGTCTTCTCTTAAACTGGTTACTATGAAATCTCCTTTTGTTGTCCAAATTAGTTTATTTAAAAAGGAAATATAAAGGGAATTTCATTGTTTTCATGTTGCTTACTAGCCATAAAGCCCTATTCCTCTCTTTGAAGGGAGAAGGTGGCATGTGAACTATAATTCTATTTCTATTGGGTAAATCCTTTTCTCTCCTAGAAATCCTTTTTCTGAAGAAGAAATAAAGGAAATATGCACATTTGGTAACTCACTCTTTTTTTTCCCCCCTTTGTGTTTTCAGAATCAGAGAAGTCAAAGAGAAGAAAAAAAATTACTACAAATGTTAATGGTATTCATAGAGTGATTCAATATATGATTCTTAGAAGTTAATTTCCAATACTGTCTTCTTTAGGGTTAGTACAGGTGAATGCTTGCTGTTGTTTAAACAACAACAACAACAAAACTAAGCCACATAAATAAAACATTTGAGACACTATGCTGGTAAATATTAAAAAAAAATTAAAAGTTTGGCCCAGAGTAGATTCTGATAGTAAGAATCATACAACACATGGAAAAAGCTTGAGTAACCACAAACCAAACTCGACACAGTCTATCTACCATCTCCTCCTTTTCCATGACCCAAATGCAAGTGAGTGGATGATGTTTAATTCTAAAGTTTAAACTCTAGAAATTAGCTGTTTGAATATTATCTTTTGTAGAAACTTCCATGCTTCACCCAATGCCCGGTATATTAGTTTCTTATCTCCCACCTTAGTTGTTGGTTTGTGAAAGCAGAAGAAATACATTTTTCTTTATTTTGTCTTTTACCTTTCCTGGAAAGCATCATTGTAAAACTAAAACTTGAATGCAGAATTGAATTCTTATTTCCAAAGCCAATTGACTTTAAATTATATTAAGTTGATGAAATACTAGAAACTGTTCCTTTAACCATCTGAAAGAAAGTGAAAGTGAAGTCATTCAGTCGTGTTCATCTTTTTGCAACCCTGTGGACTGTAGCCCACCAGGCTCCTCTGTCCATGGGATTCTCCAGGCAAGAATACTGGAACGGGTTGGCATTTCCTTCTCCAGGGGATCTTCCTGACCCAGGGATCGAACCCAGGTCTCCCACATTGCAGGCAGATGGTTTAACCTCTGAGAAACTGTGCCTTTAATCATCTCTGCATGCCTGAATCCAAATTTAGGCTTTATAGTATAGCTCTAATTCCATTAAGCAGCTCCCTATTCTTTAGGAATGTAGACTGTGGAAATAGATAAAAGCAAATTGTGTCCTGATTACTCCTCTGACCAGCTGTGCAACTGTGGATAAGTAACTTGATATCTCTGAACCTCACTGTCCTCATCTGTCAAATAAGGATGACACGGCAAAAGGAGCAGAGGGTGGCAGAGGATGAGATGGTTGTATGGCATCACTACTCAATGGACATGAGTCTGAGTAAACTGTAGGAGATAGGGNGAAAGCATCATTGTAAAACTAAAACTTGAATGCAGAATTGAATTCTTATTTCCAAAGCCAATTGACTTTAAATTATATTAAGTTGATGAAATACTAGAAACTGTTCCTTTAACCATCTGAAAGAAAGTGAAAGTGAAGTCATTCAGTCGTGTTCATCTTTTTGCAACCCTGTGGACTGTAGCCCACCAGGCTCCTCTGTCCATGGGATTCTCCAGGCAAGAATACTGGAACGGGTTGGCATTTCCTTCTCCAGGGGATCTTCCTGACCCAGGGATCGAACCCAGGTCTCCCACATTGCAGGCAGATGGTTTAACCTCTGAGAAACTGTGCCTTTAATCATCTCTGCATGCCTGAATCCAAATTTAGGCTTTATAGTATAGCTCTAATTCCATTAAGCAGCTCCCTATTCTTTAGGAATGTAGACTGTGGAAATAGATAAAAGCAAATTGTGTCCTGATTACTCCTCTGACCAGCTGTGCAACTGTGGATAAGTAACTTGATATCTCTGAACCTCACTGTCCTCATCTGTCAAATAAGGATGACACGGCAAAAGGAGCAGAGGGTGGCAGAGGATGAGATGGTTGTATGGCATCACTACTCAATGGACATGAGTCTGAGTAAACTGTAGGAGATAGGGAAGGACAGGGAAGTCTGGTGTGCTGCAGTCCTTGGGGTAGCAAAGAGCTGGACACAACTGAACCTCTGAACAACAACAAGATGACCCTCTCACAAGGTACGTCCACTAATAACTCTGTAAATATTACCTGCCACTTACCACAGTATTTGATTATGATTGAAATATGTTTCCTTTACATAATTAGAGAGCTCACGGACATTTAGACATTATCTACCACATTTTTCAGGTAAAAACCCTGAAGGTCAGAGGCGCAGAGTGATTCTTCTAAAGGGCACAGATAGAGCTAGTATGACAAGAATCAGCTAGGCCTTAATGAAATATCACTTTTAACGGATGAACCTCATAATATTCTAAGTGGATAATAGGAGAAGCTCAGCAACCCATATGGCAAGGAAATCTTAGTTGCCTGCTTGATTTTAATTTACACATTTTTTTTTTCTGCCTGAGAGAAGGGAGGGCAAGGGGAATCAGAGCTGTATCAAATGCAGTGGCATCTGGGCTGATCTAATAGAAATGATCAGGTGATTCTCCTTAATCCTTATTAGTAGGCTGCCTAGGACTTTTCACAAGAAGTGAATTATTTTAGTGTTAATAAGAAATCAGGCCCAAAATATATTAAATTCTCACTTTCTATCCATGTTTGCCATGTCATTGCATTTGCTGATTTTCTTTAGCTTAGTGGTCTATTTTTCAAGTACTAAATACACTGCTGCTAATCCAGGGGGCTTTGTGAATATCTTTTGGTCACTGGGTTGAGACAACATTCATTTTTTTCAATCTGTTAACTGCAGACAGAAACGAGTGGGCCGTGGAATGGATTTGCCATGCACGGCTGCTACTCTGCATTATTGAACATGCTCTCAGTCTCTTGGCATTCTTGGGTGTCCATTTGCAGACAGGGCCCTATTTTACTTCTGTTTTTTGCTATTAATAAATAAACTACAAATAAAACTGTGGAAACTTCATGTGTCCCCCAGACCACTTGTTTCTTTGGATGCTTCAGATTCAGAGGCACTAGAGACTTCAATAAGGACTGTTTTGACTTTAAAAACAAGAACTATAGTTCTGATCTCGAAAGAAAGTAAACTAATGTTCTAAAGTAGCTCTATGAACAAAGCATCCACTATAGAAACTTCTTTGCAAATGATTTTAAAGAATACATCAGGAGGGTCAGGAATGGGAGAAGATGAAGCTGAGGATACTGGGGGATAGAATCAGGCCTGTCTCTATTCAAAATTACTGAGTACATGAAGGCAATCTACATTTCCTCAGCCTACTTTTACTTTATGCCTGAAAACCTCATTAGCCATGTGCCTTGTAAATTATCCTACTCCCATCAAAATCTCAAAGATAAGAAACTATCTCACATAAGGTTTAAAGGACTGATCCAGATTTCATTGTTATCCCTAACTGATATATCTGGACTTGAATAGACAAATAAAACCTCTAGATAAAATGAATGATGGTTTGGAGCTATATTTCTCATCTTTATTTGGCAGAATAGAAAGGTCTCTAAGAGCACACATCTGTCTGTGTACAACTGTACTAGATTGGATCACTGCTTTCTCAGACACCTCTTCCATGTGAAATATCCCTCATCCACCAGAGAAACATTGCATGATTTCACCCCACTCCCCGTAATCACAGCCAACTGGCCCCTGAGAGGAAAATGCTCCACGGATTCATTTATTAATCTGGTAGTTACACTGAATTGTATAGCCTGGCCTACTAGCATCGGGCCAAGCAGATTCCTCTCTGGGTAGGACTCTTCATTTCTTCTCTCAGCTCTGTCAGCAATACTGAGTCATGTTCTAGATAGGTCAGACACTGGGGCAAGTCAAGTTTATTATTATTTTTCTCACTCTTATGTTTTACTCATTGATTTCTCCTCCTAAGATCTGTTCCCATGGCAACAACACAGGCAACTTTGGTTAAGAAGCTCAAATAGAGCAATGAAACTCGATGGAATCCATTCTGCTTTTGTCTCCTCTTGGCTCTTTTTCAGTTGCTACTGACTGTCTCGTAGGTCACACTGTCCTTCAGTCCACAGAATATCTTTGATGAATTTAAGATCATTTTTATTTCCCTCCCCATGAAGAGAAGGAACTTTGTTTTTCCTGAAACAGGAAGTACTTTTACTTTATCAGAAGCTATTTCACATGCTTTGATTCACATTTCAATTCAGTTCAGTTGCTCAGTCATGTGAGACTCTTTGTGACTGAATGGTGGCAGCATGCCAGGCTTCCCTGTCCATCACAATTCCTGGAGCCTACTCAAACTCATGTCCATTGAGTCAGTGATGCCATCCAACCATCTCATCCTCTGTCGTCACCTTCTCCTTCTGCCTTCAGTCTTTCTCAGCATCAGGGTCTTTTCAAATGAGTCAGCTCTTAGCATCAGATGGCCAAAGTATTGGAGTTTCAGCTTCAGCATCAGTCCTTTCAATGAATATTCATTCAGGACTGATTTGCTTTAGGATGGACTGGTTGAACCTCCTTGCAGTCCAAGGGACTCTCAAGAGTCTTCTCCAACACCACAGTTCAAAAGCATCAATTCTTCGGCGCTCAGCTTTCTTCACAGTCCAACTCTCACATCCATACATGACTACCGGAAAAACCATAGATTTGACTAAATGGACCTTTGTTGGCAAAGTAATGTTTCTGCTTTTTAATACACTGTCTAGATTGGTCATAGCTTTTCTTCCCAGGAGCAAGCGTCTTTTAATTTCATGGCTGCAGTCGCCATCTGCAGTGATTTTAGAGCCCGAAATAATAAAGTGTATCACTGTTTCCATTGTTTCCCCATCTATTTGCCATGAAGTGATGGGGCTAGATGCCATGATTGCAATTTTCTGAATGTTGAGATTTAAGCCAGCCTTTTCACTCTCCTCTTTCACTTTCATCAAGAGGCTCTTTAGTTCTTCTTTGCTTTCTGCCATAAGGGTTGTGTCAGCTGCATATCTGAGGTTATTGATTTTTCCCCAGTAATCTTGATTCCAGCTTGTGCTTCATCCAGCTCAGAATCTCTCATGATGTACTCTGCATAGAAGTTAAATAAACAGGATGACAATATATAGCCTTAATGTACTCCTTTCCTGTTTTGGAATCAGTTTATTGTTCCATGTTCAGTTCTAACTGTTGCTTCTTGACTTGCATATGGATTTCTCAGGAGGCAGGTAAGGTGTTCTGGTATTCCCATCTCTTTCAGAATTTTCCACAGTTTTCTGTGATCCACACAGTCAAAGGCTTTGGCGTAGTCAATAAAGCAGAAGTAGATGTTTTTCTGGAACTCTCTTGCTTTTTTGATGATCCAGTGGATGTTGGCAATCTGATGTATGGTTCCTCTGCCTTTTCTAAATCCAGCTTAAACATCTGGAAGTTCATGGTTCACGTACTGTTGAAGCCTGGCTTGGAGAATTTTGAACATTACTTTGCTAGCGTGTGAGATGAGTGCAAATGTGCGGTAGTTTGAGCATTCTTTGGCATTGCCTTTCTTTGGGATTGGAATGAAAACTGCCCTTTTCCAGTCCTGTGGCCACTGCTGAGTTTTCCAAATTTGCTGGCATATTGAGTGCAGCACTTTTGCAGCATCGTCTTTTAGGATTTGAAATAGCTCAACTGGAGTTCCATCACCTCCAGTAACTTTGTTCATAGTAATGCTTCCTAAGGCCCACTTGACTTTGCATTCCACAATGTCTGGCTCTAGGTGAGTGATCACACCATCGTGGTTATCTGGGTCATCAAGATTTTTGTATAGTTCTTCTGTGTATTCTTGCCACCTCTTCTTAATATCTCTGCTTCCATTAGGTCCATAACAATTATGCCCTTTATTGTGCCTATCTTTGCATGAAATGTTCCCTTGATATCTCCAAGTATGTTGAAGAGATCTCTAGACTTTCCCATTCTATTGTTTTTCTCTATTTCTTTGCACTGGTCACTGAGGAAAGCTTTCATATCTCTCCTTGCTATTCTTTGGAACTCTGCATTCAAATGGATATCTTTCCTTTTCTCCTTTTGCCTTTCCTGTCTTATTCTTTTCTCAGCTATTTGTAAAGCTATTTTTAAGGCTTGTAAGTATTGATTCACAATACTCCATTATAAAATCCAAGAAGATGAGTAATGAAAGAATTGCCTCAAGTACGTTGCTTGCTCCCTCCATAAGCCTTAGCATGGGCCATTTCCTCAGCTTAGCCAGCTCTCCCTTTGCTCCAGCCAACCTTTGCCTTTCTGTCTATCTTCAGCCACATCAACTCATATTGTTTTCCCCTTGGCTCAAATGTCACTTCTTAGAGAACCCTTCTCTGGCCACTCAGACTGGATTAGGACCCACTGCTTCCCCTGCCCATAGCTCCTCTCAGGTTTTCTTCAAAGGATATATCATCATTGGTAAGTACATCTTTTTGTGATTTTTAAAATAATACCTTTTTCTCCAAATAGGCTCTGGACTTCCAAAGATAGAGTACCTAGTTTTTTGGTCTGTCATTGAAACCCTAGCACCTAGCATGGTGACTAATATATAGGTTTTACAAAGGTTTATTTATTGAAAAATGGATGGAAGAATCTTTCATTTCTCCCTTCTTAAGGCTAGAAGCTAGTTAACAGTTTATCCAGATGCATTGTTCAGGTCAGAATGCCATAGCAAAGTACAATTGACTCTATGGAATAAACAATGGAAATGGATTTCTTATTGATTTGAAGGCTAGGATCAATATCAGGATGCTGGCCAATTTAGTGAGAACTTTCTTTCTTTCTTGTAGATGGCCACCTTCTCCTGGTGTCTTCACATAGTAGAAGAGAAAGAGGAAGGGAGGGAGGGAGCGGGAATCAGGAGAGAGAGAGAGAGAGAGAGGGAGAATATCTTTTTATAAGGCCACCAATCCTATTGGATAAGGGCCCCATATTTAAAGACCTCATTTATTCTTAATCACTTCATCACAGACCTTATCTCTAAATACAGTCATGTTGGGAGTTAGGGCTTCAACATATGAACAGGAGGGTTGGGGCACAGTTTTGTCCATCTACATGGGTTAGGTTTATTTGACCTTAAGTTCTCTCAGTTCTTGCAGCAGATGTTAACTTATTACTTTGCACTTTCTTGTTTCTCTCTTTCGCAAGAAAACCATTATGCATTTTGCAAAAAAGCATTTAGATTCCTGCTAGACTTTATAGTCTCTCTTTGTTATTCATGTCTCTTTGTGACTGTTTGGGTTTCAAGAAAATAAAAATGTTTTAAAAGTTTATTGTTTTATCTGACTTGAAAGTTCTAGTGCAGATTACCAACACAGAGGTGTACGTATATAAGCAAGACTCAGAGATTATTCAGTTCAGTTCAGTCGCTCAGTCATGTCTGACTTTTTGCGACCCCATGAATCACAGCATGCCAGGCCTCCCTGTCCATCACCAACCCCCAGAGTTCACTCAGACTCACATCCATCGAGTCAGTGATGTCATCCAGCCATCTCATCTTCAGTCATCCCCTTCTCCTCCTGTCACCAATCCCTCCCAGCATCAGAGTCTTTTCCAATGAGTTAACTCTTTGCATGAGGTGGCCAAAGTACTAGAGTTTCAGCTTTAGCATCATTCCTTCCAAAGAAATCCCAGGGCTGATCTCCTTCAGAATGGACTGGTTGGATCTCCTTGCAGTCCAAGGGACTCTCAAGAGTATTCTCCAACACCACAGTTCAAAAGCATCAATTCTTCGGCACTCAGCCTTCTTCACAGTCCAACTCTCACATCCATACATGACTACTGGAAAAACCATAGCCTTGACTAGACGGACCTTAGTCAGCAGAGTAATGTCTCTGCTTTTGAAGATGCTATCTAGGTTGGTCATAACTTTTCTTCCAAGGAGTAAGCGTCTTTTAATTTCATGGCCACAGTCACCATCTGCAGTGATTTTGGAGCCCCCCAAAATAAAGTCTGACACTGTTTCCA
>SJYQ01104804.1:124237-166011 GCA_006410935.1 Redunca redunca | reverse complement strand
CTGTTCATTATCCCCATTCATGTTGCCTTTCTCTCTCTCTCTTTTTTTTTTTTTTTTGCCCTTTCTTTCCTTAGTTTAGTTGCTCAGTCGTGTCCGACTCATTGTGACCCCATGGACGGCAGCATTCCAGTCCATCATCAACTCCCAGAGCTTATTCAAACTCATGTCTATCGAGTTGGTGATGCCATCCAACCATCTCATTCTCTGTCATCCCCTTCTCCTCCCACCTTCAATCTTTCCCAGCATCAGGGTCTTTTCCAGTGAGTCAGCTCTTCGCCCGAGGTGGCCAGAGGATTGGAGTTTCAGCTTCATTATCAGTCCTTCGAGTGAATATTCAGGAATGATGTCCTAAAATTCTCTCTCTGAAGTTCGGTGGCCCTTGGAACTAAAGTGCTGAGTTACGTGGTCTGTGGCACTGGTGTGGTCTGGGGTCTTGCAGATGTCCTTCTGAGATGTCATCCACCAGTCCTTTCCCCAGAACGCTGGGAGTGTGGAAGGACAGACGCGTGCTTCCGGCACGATTGCTGGGTGTATCCTTTGTTCCACAAGGTTAAGAGCCACAGCTTGGTCCCTTTATGCATCAGGAAGCCAGGCAGTAGGAGTCATCCTATCTGTAGTGTGGTCTGGAATCACTGGAATAGCCCAGAAGCCATTTATTTGTAAGTTTTTTGTAGTCACGCGCTCCATTTTCATAAATAGCTCTTCAGGGCCTGGCACTGAATCTGCCTTTTGATCTGAGGACATTTCAGGGCTGAGTTCTTCCTGCTTTTATTGAAAGTTACATGATATATTTAATCTGGCTTTAGTGTGTGTACAGGCTGCCTCCGTCTTTTGCCTGTTTTTAAAAATGGAAACTGGGTTAAACATAATGCTTAGGTGACCGTCTAATAATAGCCACAAACTTGGTGTCTTTGTGTGGTTAGTTTTATGGTTCTCTTCTTTGTTTTGTTTCGTTTTTCTCTTTTCTGTTTTAGTTGTTTTCATTGTCAATTTTAATAACAGTAACATCTCTTCTTCTGTGGCATATTCAACAAAAATATTGCAGTGAAACTATTCAGAATTTACATTCTAGTCTATGTTGGGACATGTACATATGTCATGATAAAAGTTAAACGCATTTCCACACCAGTTTAGGCATTGACGCACGTGTCTTTCTTCCTCTGGAAAAACGATGAATCTTACTTAATCTAGGGAGGCGATTCAGGAACTGGTTGGCTAGAGTAGCTACTTTGAAGACACTGAGGACCCACGGGAGTCAGTCTGTGGCTTACAGTGGAGCACGGCAGGTGAAGGCTGTCTCGTTTCCTCCACTTTGTTTTCCCATTAGTACGATCCTCTTCCTGTGGGGCAGTTAGGAACATGGCAGTTCTAATTAGCATCGTTCACGCCATCAAGGTCATTAATAAATAGTGTAGCCCAGAGTTGGCGGGAATTGTCAAGGACGCTGGCCTCTCCTGGGGTCCCTGCCCAGGAATCGGGACCTTCTTCTTGCTGAGGGTTGTGTGACAGGCAGTGCCTGCTGCTGCGGTGTGGAGTCCAGGACGGCCGGGTCAGTGGCATCTCCCTGAAGGCTCTGCCCTATCCTGGCCGGGGCGCCTTCGGACACAGCTGTTGAGGGAACGGCCGGAAGCAGGGTTTTCTTATCTGGTGGCGGTGGAAGGGGATCCTCTTTTCAAATCCCCATGGGTGAGGATCCGCAGCTACGGCTTGCTCCCTCCGAGCATCCTGTCATCTGATCTGCTCCTCCTTGCCACGTGGGTGCCACGTGCAGCTTACCGAACTTTCCATCCCACACCCTGCCCTCCAGGTACTTCTGAGCTCGTCTCCAGGAAGGCTGCCGTGGTGCCCGATTCCTCTTTGTATTTGCCTCCCCTGCTGCCGTCCATGTTCATATCAGCTGCAACTGGGATGTCGTCAGTCTCTGTAGACACGAGCAATGAACCGCCCAGTGATGGGCAATGAACTCCTGAGACGACATTGCATCCATTCAAGGGTTTTTGAAGGAAGCTTAAGGATGAAATTGCAGACCGCTTGGCTCCCGTCTTGCCTTTTATAAATAGCCCCTGTTTTAAAAGCTTGGTGGGTTGCCAGCACAAGGCCGGGTATACTGGAAAGCAAAAGAGGATGGTGATGTGGAGGCCTGGGTTCTGTGTCGAGCGAGCCCTTTCTCAGCCAGCTGGGTAGTGTGCTAAGCCCTTGGACATTTCAACGTCCATGATTTTGTTGTTTAGTCGCTGAGTTGGGTCGGACTCTTTGCGTATTAGTTGCATCCTGTTAAACTGAGTTCTTCCTACATAGGTATTCTGCAGACAGAGTTGTTACTGATCTACGCATTCTTTGCTTCTGGGAATGATACGTTGTAGAGACTAGATCCTGTTCTCCCAAAGGGGCCGGTGTGGTTGCTGTTTGTGTGCTTGTTTCAGCAGGCTGGACTCCAGCCTCGAGTCAGGTCCTGGTCCTTATCCTGAGCTGGGAGCCGGGGCTGCAGGGAGCTTGCCTTTACTAAACCTGCAGGCTCAGAGTTTTGGGCCAAGTTTATCCACACACTTTGAGGCTCCCCTTCTGCTGCTCATGGTTTTGCCTCTTGGAGCTCCCGAGGTCGCCCTGAGCTGTGTCCTGACTTGTTTCAGTAGCTCCAAGTGGCTTAGGCGGGGCCCTGCCCTCAAGTCCTTACAAAGGGACTTCCTCTTTCCTGCTTTTGGTCCCTCTCCTGTCTGTGCCTTGAGACAGGCAATTTTTACAGGTTTCAGCCCTGTGGCAGGGCTGGTCTATAGGAACCGCTCAGACACATGAGACATGGAAACTCTGATCACTTACTGAGAACATTTTTTCTCACTCCAGCTTGCAGGTCTGTGCCTTCCATTGATTATTACCAACTCACAGTTTGGATCCTTTCCTTGTACTATTTTGACAAAAACAGACATGAAGGTTGGGGCAGTAGTCTTTAATTTTTTTCAAGAGAGTCCTCTGCCATGAATGACAGTTACTGGGTTAAAAAAATTTTTTTTTAGATGTAAGTTTATTTATTTTTAACCGTAGGATAATTGCTCCACAATATTACGCTGGAGGTGTATGTCCCCTCCCTCTTGAACCTCCCACAGCCACTGCTTTGATGAGAATGGCCACTATCTTGAATCCAGACGACCCCTGTAGAGACCTCCAAGAGTAAAATCCCGAGACGTTATTACACATGTGAACATCCTGACCCCAAACTCCCGTGTGGGCAGCCACCCTGGCAAGTTTCGGCCGGACATGTTTGGGCTGCCAGGGTTCCCTTGGCTTAGATGGACATTGGCTTGTCCTAAGCTGTGTTTCCTGGCCAGAGTATTTCCACTTGGCCTTCGCCGATGTTGGTGGGGGCGTGGGGAGAGTTTGTTTGATGTGAGAAGAGGGACCTGGGCCACCCTGTGAGGCAGGGGACACCAGGCCATCTTTGCACATTCACCAGTGACATTCCTCCAGGGGGGCATGACCCAGAAAACCCGGAAGGACAGAGCCAAGAGGCAGCGGTGGCCGGTCCCCAGCTATTTATAATCCCTGCTCTCCTCCCTGACACTTATTTTTAACCAGATTCGCAGATAGGATGTGGCTTTGAGCTCCCCCTAGAGGATTTAGTGTGCCACAAATCATAGTTTATTGGGTTTTTTTTTAAACAATGTTGCTACTTTATTCGCTAGTGTTTATGTTAATCGTGGAATCACAACTTAAGATTTGTGAAACAATCCCGACTGATTCCCGACTGATTTCACATCTAGTCTTTCCCGGACTGATTCTTTCTTTAAGGCTGGAAATGACCAAGAGAGCCTTCTTGGTCTGGGGGCCTCTGGGTCTGCGTCTGCAAATTGCTCTTCCTCATTAAAGGAGAAGGATCAGAGACTTTCCTTCATAGAATGAAAAGTTAACTTCATGGGTGTGAAGAAAGCAGCTGCGTTGGCATTGGAGATAAGGGTGGTTCAGAGATTAAATGACACTCAAGCAACCCGGTCATTGTATGTTCTCCTTTGTCTTTCAGGGTTTCGAAAAAACGATGAAATGAAAGCTATGGATGTTTTGCCAATTTTAAAGGAAAAAGTTGCATACCTTTCAGGTAAAGTTTAACTTTCTAATCTGCTTTATTGTTCCTTCAATGTCAGAGTCCAAAATACTAAACTGTGAACTAACTCACCCATCATAACATAACAGCATTGGCATTTCAGTGGATTTTTAACTGCTTTGTTCTTGTAGCGTTGGCCCAAGAATTTGGTGCCCAAAGCGTTTTCTTCTAGCTAGCAGGCACATTGTTGGTCAGATAGCATTGGTGATTATAACATGTTCGTGTCTGTCAATCAGCACATTTTGACTACCTTCCCCAGTCAGGTAAGTAAAAGAACTGATTGTTTTAAGGTCCATCATCTCAGCGAAGGTGGTGGGAATGTGACCTGATCTAGAGGTGTCCAGAATTCCCGCCTTTTTTCCCGGTCCTGGAATTCCAGGAAAGCCCTCATGTTCCCTGCCAGTGGTCCCCCACTGAACAGTAGACCTTGGTTTCGGGGGCTCCTGGCCCTCCTGCAGACTCTGGACTAGTCTCCAGGCTCTGGGGCACTCACCTGCCCTTCCTCTGCATGTAGAGGGTCTGCTTTTGGGCCGTCTGCCCAGAGGCTTCCTCCTACCTGAACAGAACAGTCGTTGGATATTATACCTTTTTCTAATACTTTGGCCACCTGATGCGAAGAGCCCACTCTTTGGGAAAAGACCCTGAGGCTTGGAAAGATTGAAGGCAGGAGAAGAAGGGGACAACAGAAGATGAGATCGTTGGGTGGCATTGCTGACTTAATGGACATGAGTTTGAGCAAGCTCCAGGAAATGGTGAAGGACAGGAAAGCCTGGTGTGCTGCAGTCCGTGGGGACACAAATGAGGGACTGAACAATGACAAGCACCAACTCACTTGTTACAAAAGAGAGGTTTGCAGTAGTTTTCTGCTCTGTTTGAGCAGGAAGTATCAAATAAATCTGTAGATTGTCACGTGCTTTTAGACAGTCTTCCTGGATGGGTTTCCCTTGATAACTTTTATCTTTCTCAAACAGGCACAATCTACCGATCTGATGTCTCCTCTTGAACACATTTTTTTTAAAAATTTGTAACACAGCTAGCTGCTTTGATATGTTTTGTGTGTCCTTTAAGCGTGTGGGACGGGTATATATTTAGGACGCAGCTTCCTGTGGTGTTTTTGCTAATGTTATCTTGCTTTCTGCCTCATAGTGTTTCTTGGGCCCTGTTGAACACTGTTTGATGATTTTGCTGAAGTAAATCTAATTCAAAGTGACTGAAAGGTTAATAGGAAAGTAAGAGGTTCAGGAAAAGAGGAAGATACTTTTTTTTTAACTTCTTAGTCTTTATTTTGTATTGGGGTCTAGCTGATTAACAGTGCTGTGGTAGTTTCAGGGGAACAGGGAAGGGACTCAGCCACGTACACACGTGTCCGTCCTCCGCCAGCCCCCACAGCCCCGCATCCAGGCTGGCACGTAACCCTGAGAAGAGCTGCATGTGCCGCACAGCAGGTCCTGTTTGATTATTTTAAATGTAGCAGTCTATATGTGCATGACCATCCCAGACTCCCTAACTATCCCTTCCCCACCAGCTACCAAAGATTCATTTTCTAAGTCTATGAAGATACTTTTGATTGTTGGAAAAACTTGGTTAAAAAACAAAAAAAAAAGTGGAAGGGGAGGGGGAAAAAGCCCTTCTTGATGCATGGCAACCCACTCCAGTATTCTTGCCTGGAGAATCCCATGAACAGGGGAGTTTGGCGGGCTACACGGTCCATAGGGTCACAGAGAGTCTAACACGACTGAAGTGACTTAGCACAACACACACCCCCCGAAGTTTTGCAGTATTCCTAATTTGTGACCAGAATTGGTCCATTAAAGTAGCGTGAAGTCCTTGCTGGTTGCCTTAAGCTTGCTGTTATCTTATTTGGGAAGGGAAAAGGGAAAACAAAAATCATTAAATAGAAAACTAGTTGATTACTTATGTGGCGAATTTTTTGTTTTGAAAAATTTCAATAAATAAACTTAACATTTTTTTACCTCTGTTTATTCTTTTTTTCTTAAGATATAATTTGCATACTGTATACAGTCCAGGAGATTTTAGTGTATTCACAGATGGTGGCACTATCACCACGGACTGTCTTAATCCTAAAGAGACTGTCATCGGCCCCCAAAGAGCCCTGTACCCAACCCCAGGTTCCACCACCACTCCTCTGATGTTCTTTTTGCTCTGACCCCATTTTAAAAGACATCAGGGGTATTTAATATTATGGTAGCTTTGTAAAAGCTCTCCACATGAATGACTTTTAGTAAATTAAATCAAAGTGAACTAACAGGGCTTTGAAAAAGCAGGCCAAAGGATCAGAGATTCTGTGAGATGCCCATGAGCTCAAGCTCTCTTAAGAAGCCAGCATGGATACTTGAACTCGAATATACCTGATCCTCATTCTCACCTCCAGGTACCCGGAAAAGTAGTCCTCATTGCACTTAAGTGAGATAGCACAGAACTGTTTTCCGCATTCAGAGGGGGACTAAACGAGATGAAATGACGCGTCTAACGTCTGGTGAAGTCAGAAGGAGAGGCAGTAGAAGCAGCGTCCTGTAGTTTACATTTATGTTGTATGTATATAAGGTATATTTATAGCTTGCATACTTAGTGTATTACATACATTTAATGTCCTGCATGTGTGCACATTTAACGTATGTGTATATATTGGGTTGGCCAGAAAGTGTGTTAGGGTTTTTCCAGAAGCTGTGATGAAAAAACCTGACCGAACTTTTTGGCCAACCCTACATACATATGTAATGTCAGCCTCTGCATGTTCCTATGCCATTAGGGTTTGGGCCTTAAAAGAACTCACAGGCAACCTCCATTTTTTTTTTTTTTTTTAATCCCTTAACTTTTTATCATGGAACATTTCAACATCCGTAAGGAGGGAGACTAGTATGAATTTCTGTGAATCCATGGATCACTTCAATAAACTTGTTTCATCTATGTTCCTTGAAAATCTTTAAAAAAATCCTCAGTTTATTATTAATAGACATAGAAGGGAATAATAACTCTTTAATAATAATAGCTCTTTAAAAGATAATCAGTATTCACGTTTCCCTGGTTGTCTCATAAATTTCTCTTTCCAGGATGTACATTGCAGTTGGTTGATGTGTCTGATGTATCTTTTTAATCTTGAGGCTCTTCCTCTCTTCTTCATTCTTTTTGTCTTACTCATTTATGTTTATTTATTAAGCGAGGAAGCAGTGTTTTCCTGTAGATTTTCCTACATTTTGTTGGTTGCAGCCTTGGGTGGTCATTTAACATGTTCCCCTTGCCCTTGGTTTCCTGGGAATTAAGAGCTGGATCTTGCTGCTTGATTAGACTTAGCTTAGATTTTGTAGGAAATAGACAAAGCATTTTAACGGGTAGTGTTGGGTAGTTCTACTAGGAGTTTTATTGGGAGAGTCTGGTGTCTCTCTTTCATGAAGTTTAGGATTCATTGATATTTCTTGCTTAGATCTAATACTTTCTTAGGGTTGCAAAATGGTAATATTCTAATTGGGCTTACCAAGTGACTCTAGTGGTAAAGAATCTGTCTGCAAGTGCAGGAGACATGGGCTCAATCCCTGAGTCAGAAGATCCCCTGGAGAAAGAAATGGCAACCACTGCAGGATTCTTGCCTGGGAAATCCCATGGACAGAAGACTACAGTCCATGGGGTCGCAAAGAGCTGAATGACTAAAGTAACTTAGCGCTCACACTCGATATCCTAATTATACCCTTTTTTCTTCATGTATCAACTTGGATATTCCATAAAGAGAAATGTCCCATTGTCAGCTTCTTGGTTTCCCTGAGTTCATACAGGGAAGGAAGATCCATGATTGATTCTTGACCTTTATTAGTTTTCAGGCAAATTAAAAAAAAATCATTAGTCATTTCAGACACATAAAAAAGGGCTGAGATTTTTGTCATTTTGAGCTCGTGGTTTTAAATATATCTGATGTTTCCATTGTGTGTGTGTGTGTATATATATATATTTTTTTTTTCTTATGAAGTTTAATTTTTTTCATCCTTGGCTAGTGGGAGCCTCTTCAGATTGGCTCTGAAATCCAGGTACTGTGGTAATAGAGCTTGTCTCTCTGCCGATGTGACAGGACGTTTCAGGCCCCACCGAATCTGTTTCCTGGTCCATGTCTGCAACCAGCCGTTTCTCTAAAGTGCCCTGGTTCTTTCGCACGGGGCGTAGTGCTAGGTGCTGAGGAAGCCTGCTCTTCTGGCGGGACACGTTTCTGAGTCAGATATCCATATGTGTGTTTATATATATGTATGTTTTCTAAATGAGAAATGATGTCAGGGCTTTGTACTAACATTTCCAGGTCAAATATAGAATTACAGGCATTTCTGAGAAATGATATCAGGGCTTTGTACTAACATTTCCAAGTCAAATATAGAATTACAGGTATTTTATTTTTCTTTGATTTTATGTTTCTATTCTCCTTGTCTTTTCCTTATGCTAAACATCTTAGTTCCTACCCTCATCAGCTTAATTATCTACCTACATGATAGTACTGATGGTATCACTACAGCATGAAGGCCAGATGCAGTTCAGTGTTATTTTATTTTTGTCATCCTAAGGACGCGTGCTGCTAAGAGTGTGCAGCCGCAGCCCCACTCCTGTGTTTCAAAGTCACAAAAAATAGTTCCTCTACACGTGGGTCGTGTCCCTCCCAACCTGAAACTTAGGATCATTTATCTTATTTTACTTCCCATTTTTAAGGCTTAAAAAACAACCACCTAATCTTGCTTCAGTATTAAGTAAAATGTATATACATCATTTGAGGGTTAAAAACTTTAAAAAAAAGTTAAAAAAATAAGGTGTACTCAAATCTAGTTTCTCTCCCTGCCTTCTCTGCCCTGTACCTTTCCTCTTCAATAGATAACCTTTTTTTGCTTTGGTTTTCTTTCATTTTTAGTTTATTTCTTATACTTTTAAATGTGTCCTTCTATCCATCCATCTGTTCTCATCTCCTTTCTCCACCCTGCCTCCCCCACCCCGTCCTGACCAAACAGTAACTTGTTCTGCACCATTTTCTCTGCTTTGCTTCTGTCTTTTTAAAACAGTGATCTAGAGAGCAGGGTGCAGCGGAACAGAGATTCCTCGTTGCTTTCACCGTTGTACGTAACGCTGCTGTGTACAGAAGTGAAAGTCGCTCAGTCTTGTCTGACTCTTTGCAACCCCGTGGACTATACAGTTCATGGAATTCTCCAGGCCAGAATACTGGAGTGGGTACCATTTCCCTTCTCCAGGGAATCTTCCCAACCCAGGGATCGAACCCAGGTCTCCCACACTGTGGGCAGATTCTTTACGAGCTGAGCCACAAGGGAAGTCCTGTGTACAGACTGGTTTATTCCGTCAGTTGTCTGTTGAGTTATTCTTTCAGTGTAGCTTTTCCAGGGCAGAGTGAACGTTGACCTTTGGACCTGGGGATTGACGGGAATATAGGATTTGATTGCCTAGTGTTTTGCTGTTAGTGTGGTGACCACTGACCTTAGTTCTGGTCTCAGTTTTGCAGGAAATTCTGCATTTCTTGGAAAGGTAAAGAGGACCCCCCATCAGTTGTATGTATTTTTGCTAGCTTCTAGCACCATCTGAGGCCACAGTGACCCAACTGGAAGGTCAGGCACCTCTGAGGCCTTCCATACACTGTGCGTGCATACTCAGCGCGGGGGTGCTCAGTTGTGTCGGACTCAGGGAGTCGTGTCGGACACCAGGCTCTTCTGCATGGAATTTTCCAGGCAAGGATACTGGAGTGGGTGGCCATTTCCTTTTCCAGGGGGTCTTCCTGACTCAGGGATCGAACCCCGCTTCTCTTGCCTTTTCTGCATTGACAGATGGATTCTTTACCACTAGCACCACCTGGGAAGCCCCCATACACTGTACAGAGTCCCCTTAAAGTCTTCATTCAAGGTTGTCTTAAACAGGTTTCTGATTCCCAGGACTCAGCAGGAACGAGGTAGGAGCAGTGAGCATGTGAAGGCCACGGCTGGCCCCATGATGGCCTCGAGCAGGGGCCCAGTGGACACCCTTCCAACAGCTTTGATAGCAGACTTAACAGTAGCCATAATTTCTCTTTCACGAACCACACTTTGTCTCTGAGCTTTGCTTTGGAAAAGTTTGCTTTTCATGGTTAGTGAGTTATTATTCCTTAGAGGGGAGTAAAGAACGCTTTTTAGTGGTATTGGAAACCAGAAATTCAGATGAGGGCCATTCAGAGAAAAATACAGTCCGTTCATTGAGATTTACATTATACTTCTCAAAGTAAGAAGCTTTTCTTAAGAAAGAAGTTTGTTCTCAGTATTATGAGCTTCAATTAATACTTCAGTTAACAAAAAAGACAGAAAAAATTTATTCTACTTGGGTAAAAGGTAATTTTTTATTTATTCATTGAAAAAAAAAAAGGGTGACTGAATCTGGCTCCTTCTGTGGTCACAAGTGCCCTGAAGTTACCTTTTATAAGAGGAAAGAGTGTCACCGGGTGTAGGAGGGGAGGTGTCACACAGACGTTTATAGCTATCAGTAGGACCTTTCCTGCCTTCTTTTTAATGTTAAAATAAACCTCAGTTCATTTAGCCTTCGTGCTTCTGTAGGAGTGTTCGTCAGGCCTTTCCTTTTTTAACTTGCTGGACCTGATAGTAGATACTGTTAATTAAGTTTGTTTGGAATATAAACAAAGAGTTTGTTCCTCCATTGAATGTTTATTGAGTACCTCCTATGGGCCAGTCTGTTACCAGGAATTGAGAGGATATAAGATGTCAGTGACTGAACACAGGGGCTTCTGATCTAGTGGGGGGCAGACGGAATGTGTAAAGTGCATCGTTTAGTGGAAGGTGATGGGCCCTCACAGAAATAAAATGTAGCGGTGAGGAAGGAACGACAAGGCAGATGCAGTTTTTATAAGAAATGAAAATAATTCAGTGTCATTGTGAACATAAACTTCACTTTTTTGTCTTTTTGTTTTTCTTTTTTTACTAACCGAGCGTTTGGATAGACAGATAATCCTTAACAAGCTGTTGGTTTTTGGTTCTGCACAGAGGTTCAGAGACTGTAAAACTCTCCTAAGACAGCTTAGTAGACAGACGTTGGTAGGTGCAGGCTGGGGGTTGACATCAGACACATAGAGTATGTCTAGTAGCTGGAGCTTTTATGAGGTATAATGTCATTATTTTTAAAAGTTCAGAAACAAGAACTGTGAGCTGTGGCTTTTCTGCTTCCTAGCCAGGTCAGTGTTTTCGTTTGCGTACCTTCTGTGACATTGGCAACCAAGTTAAATCTTGGGAAATACAATATAAACAGACATCTGTGGAGCTGATTTTTAAGCTCTCTGAGGTTTAGAGACCACGTTCTTCTGAAGTGATACTAGTATATTTCATTGGTTCTAAGATTTTTATGTTTTAACCCCATTGGGAGGGATCCCTGGATGACTGACACCTGCCTGTCACTGACTGACCCACCACAGATCAGAAGATGCAGCCCCATACAGGGAGGTCTGCAAGTGAAAGCAGATAATCAAATGCTTTAGTGGCGAACATGCCATTTTTCCAGGTGGTGCAGTGGTATAGAATCCACTTGCCAGTGCAGGAGACACAGGTTCGATCCCTGGGTCGGGCAGATCCCCTGGAGGAGGGCATGGCAACCCACGCCAGTATTCTTGCCTGGAGGATCCCATGGACAGAGGAGCCTGGTGGGCTACGGTCTACGAGGTCGCAAAGAGCAGGACACAACGGAGTACATATGCCATTTTTTACTTCATAAGGGATTTTTGATGAAGTTTTAAAATAACAATGGTGAGTTGAGTTTACTGAAACTCTTCTGCAAAAGGGGAAAAAGACAAACTGGTTTTTTCCCTCTCTGTCTTAAAATTCAAGTTCAGGTTTAGCTACGCTCTTTTTATGGCACGAATGAGGGCCCGTTCATGAGCTTGCCGGCAGGTCTCTGGGTCCTCCTCGGCACCACCAGCCCGGGAACGTCTCTGGTTGGCAGTGGAGCGGTCGCAGGGGTGGCCAGCACTGTGCACACAGCTGCGTCCTCACCCCTGAGTGAATAGCACGGCTGCGTACAGAGTGCACTCGTAGGCTGACTCCCCCATGACTGGCTGTGATGGGCAGATTCGGGATTCTACTTTATTTCAGAGCCATGCTGGAGCCCACCTTGCTTACACTGAGAGAGATGACGACCCCCCAAGGGGGGCCATTCGAGCAGGGTTCGTGGCCATTTAGTCTCCCCGATGAACCACACATTATGTTGCATTTAAAAGCAGTTCAGAGTGGTGTTGAGCAATGTATGATGCTGTTCTGTGGCATGAATGTGTTAATACAAATAGATATTTTTTTAAAACTCAAATTTCTGTAATATTTGTTGATGTAGAATATTTTTGATCAAAGAGATTGATTTGTTTTTGAAAAGAATGAAATATATTGGTAAATAAATACTGCAGTTGTTACCTATCTTATCTTGGAGACATGAGGTATTCCAAAAAAAAAAAACTACAGCCAGTGATATTTCCCTCAAAATACTAGCTGGTATTTTAGAAGATAACTTCATAGTGATACTCTGTCATTTACAACAGTACCACTTTACACTCTTAAGAGTACCTTTCATTCATATAAAAGGCCCAGGAGCCCATCATTTAGTTTTCCTTCTGATATTTTTATTACTTAGGAAGAACTAAAGCCAATAGTTTGAAAAATTATACAAGTTCTCGTCAGGTTGACGAGCCCAGCTGTGACATGCCCGCATAGCCCCTTGGACTTTCTTTAAGCTCTTTGAGCCTCAGTGTCTTTCATGATCAAGCTGCCAGGATCATTGTGACGATCAGATCAGAGCTCTCGATGCCATGCGCAGCCCGTGTCAGCTGTGGTTTAGTTGTTGACCACGTTTAATACCTGAATTACTAATTTTGTAGGTAATTTAACACTCTTCTGAATTGCATGACTTAACAGTACACGTAGGTCAGTTTAAGCATTCAGAATCAGCATTGAGTGTCAATACTGTTAGGAGGAACTTGTGTCCAACTCTTTGCAACCCCATGGACTGTAGCCTGCCCTGTTCCCTATGCATGGAATTCTCCAGGCAAGTATACCGGATCCCCTTCTCCAGGGGATCTTTCTGACCCAGGGATTGAACCTGTGTCTCCTGCATTGCAGGCAGATTTTTTTTTTTTTTTTAACCACTGGGCCACCAGGGAAGCCTGTCAGTCATCCTAGGATATTGTAAAGACTCATGTTGGTAAAATGTGTTTTAAAATACCAGCGTCTTCTGCTGAGTATGTTTTCAGCATCCTTAAAGTGAAGAATCTGGTCTCCTGTTCGTTTGCATTTTCATTTACCTTTGCTGACAAGGTAAACGATTAAGATGAGAAAAATAATGAAAAGTTTCATATTGTGGCTTGGATCTTGCGGTCTCAGTACTGTACTTCTGAAAAGACATGACCGACCTGTAAAATTAAATGAAGTGTACACTTGGGAAAAGAACAGTTTTCTTTCTCTGTGTTTTTTTTTTTTGAGACCCTTGATAGAAATAATGAAGTAAATGTGGCAATTCCATCAAAAATATTCAGATATACTCGTAGACTTCCTTAGGTTGTATATATGTTAATGAGAAATATTTCTACCTTTCTGTCAAAGGCCTGTCACATGAAAGGTGTACTTACTATGTAATGAAATCTTTATGAAGTTCTTAAGCTAATTTCATTCAGCGTTAAAATTCTTTGTGCCAATGTCTCCCTCTCACTTTTGTTTTTTGTGTGGCTTTTTGGAGAGCGTGGGGCAGCTTGACCACAGGGGTTAGCTACTGCCCTGGAGAGGGGAGGGCACCGGAGATCCCAGCTTCTCTGAAGTCATCATCCACACAAAGTTTCGGAAACAATCCTGTCTTTTCCCTGTTGAGATTTAAAGCCCAGTTTGGTTGGTAGTAAAGAGAACGCTTAAAATGTCTGGGAGAGACTGCTTAGAGTGCTGGAGGAGAGAGAGACAGTCTGAGAAACAGAGAGACAGAGAGACAAAGAGATGCAGAGAGACCGAGGGGAGGAGACAGAGAGGGGTGTGAGGAGGTGAGGTTTAAGGCGAAGGAAGCACGTGAACGTGGCCTTCTTTTCTCTCCAACCACAGAACTGAAGAAGGGAGGGAACAGCCCCGCTGAAGGAAGGAGCAGGGTTCTGGGACACCTCCCCCTGTGGGTGGCCCTGCCGCTGGTCCCGGCGGAGCGGGGGCGCTGGCCTTTCGAAGGTCCTTGGGGCCGGGTGGGCGGTGGCGGGGCTGGCCGCCCGCGGGCCTCGGGAGCCGCGTCCTCCCCGTGGTGTCTGAGCGAGTGCATGTGTCTGTTTGCAGGTGGCAGAGACAAGCGCGGGGGTCCCATCCTCACCTTCCCAGCCCGCAGCAACCATGACAGAATACGGCAGGAGGACCTCCGGAGGCTCATCTCCTACCTGGCCTGTATCCCCAGGTGAGTGCGGGGCCCTGGCCGCTCGCTGTCCCTCGGGCCCCTCCCGGGAAAACAGGCCCCCGGAGCCTGCGTCCCAGCCAGGCGCTGCCACGATGGAGGCACATTCTTGCTCCCTGTTTCCCTGCCGTGACGCTTTCCCTCCGGGGTGCTGGGTGGGAAGGGCCGAGCTCCTCGGGGGGTGGGGTAGGGTGCCCCGGGCTGGGGCATGAGGGTTGGTGCCCGAGGCAGCAGTGGCACGGTGGGGGCCCTGATCCGAGACTGCTTCGTGGATCCTCGGGGTGCAGGCAGATGTTAGCAGATGCCCGCCGCAGGGGGCTGGTGACCGCCCCGACCCGTTTACGTTGACACCAGCCAGGGAGACGGCCCTGTCCTCTGCTGAACCCCTCCTCACCGTGGCTGTGCCTAGTCAGCTTTGGTCTGGATGGTCTGACCTTTGGAGGGAGTTCCTGGGTTTTTCTTCGCATTATTGGGTGTCCTTTGTGGGAAAGCTGTCACACGTCATGGATGACACATGAATGGGCCCCTTAATCGGCTTAAAAATGTGGAAAAAGTTTCCCCCTTTGTCTTACTCTGGTGTTTCCTTGCGCTGTGGAAATCATAGAGTTGGAAAGAGCCTTAGAAGTTATTTGCTGCTCTGTCAGTTAGAAATACGGCATAGTTTGTGACCACCTCTTACTGAGCTCTTACTGTGTGCTGTGTGCTGTGCTAATGCTGACAAAGAGAGCGATACAAGGACAGTGCAGAAGAATAAAGAAATCCCTGCCACCCTAAATGATGCTTGTCGTAGAATTTAAATGAACAACAAGGTGAATTCCATCCAGGTGATCCTTTAAAAGCAGTTACATTGTTGGAATTCTGGATATAACTTTGGCAACTTGCTTTTTGGTCTTGAAATCTGTGTTGACCGTAAATATTAAAAAATTGCCTTTTCTTTCATTGAGGCCATGGAAAAATTGATTCACGTATATTTTCGATCATCTGATGACCCACTTAAAATAGACGCAAAACTTTGTCCTGGGAATTGCGTAAATGGCACTGGAGAGCAGCAGGCGCCCCCGTGCCTGTCCTCCGGCTCCAACAAGGATCACTTCCTGCCCATCTTGTCCGCTTTCCCCACAAAATGTAGTACATCTCCAGCGTCTTCTTGTTTCTCTCTAAAGTGACCCTACAACCACTGAGCACAGTTAGTTCACTCCGTTTCCTGGATTTGCCTTTATATTTACAATTCTGGACGATAGGAAGTGCCATTTTCTTGTTCTTGGTTCATTTAATGAGCAGGTAAGAGAGATGATGCATTCATCAAGTGATAACGGAGGAAGATTTCACAGTGGTCCAAATAGCAGTGGCAACAAAGATTCCTCTCCAGGCCCACTCAGGTCCTCCAGTGACTGGAAAAGAGCCACGCTGCCCCCAGGGGCCCTGCAGAGCTGGGAGCATTCTGGCTTTAACCAAACAAAGGGATCAGCGATCATCACCAGAAGGTTCCGGGTGTGAGAATTTGGTGGGACCTACCTATGGGCTCACTTGTTCTTAATTTCTGAGTCTGATAATTTGTTGTTAGTTTCAGGGTGATTTAAACAGTCCTGGACAGTGGAGGGGGTTCCCTGTGGGACTCCTGAGGCAGTCCACCACCATCCTCCCCTCCCCACATTTTCTGCGATATGAAGGAGCCTCTGGCTTCCCCTTGGCCACACAGTCGCAGGACCACACATTCCCAGATGTGGAGAGAGTGCTATCCGGGAAAGCGTGTGGGCAGAGTCAGATGGCTGGCCTGGTTACTTATATTTATGAATTTTCTGATCTTTGTGATAGTAATCTGTGCTTCTTAGATCATCGTATTGAATAAGATTATTTACACATGTGCCCGGCATGGTGTCTGCCCATGGTAGCTGCCTCAGCTGTAGTACGGCAATGTCTGTTTTTCATATGTGCCTTTCAGCTTTCCTTCAGTTGGTTTCCTCCTTTTTTCAAAAATTTTAATTGGAGGCTAATTACTTTACAATATTGTGGTGGTTTTTGCCATACATTGACATGAATCAGCCATGGGTATACATGTGTGCCCCATCCTGAACCCCCCTCCCATCTCCCTTCCCATCCCATCCCTCAGGGTCATCCCAGTGCACCAGCCCCGAGCACCCCGTCTCATGCATCAAACCTGGACTGGCGATCTATTTCACATAATGATAGTACACGTTTCAATGCTGTTCTCTCAAATCATTTCCTTCTTGCCATGTGTTCTAGAGCCAGATCTTCTTGTCTGTTTTTTTCTGCATGGCTTCCTGAGTGTTTTTCCACTAGAACAGCCTTGAAGTTAAATATTGGTGTGATCTGAGTGGCGGTGACTAGTTTTGAGTATTGTTATTTGGGACACCTGCCCTTCCCCTCTCCCTTTCCAGAGAAACAAAACAATTAGAGTAATAGACTGACTTTCATATGATTAATTTGCAAGGAAACTTTTCCATGAAATGAGTAGGAGAGAAGTCAGAGTGGAATTTCTTGCTGGTGTACCTGGGACTCCCGCACAGAGATGAAGTCACATTAATCTTGGTATATCTCTAGTTGTTTATTGCTCTTAACACGTGAATTATACTAACTAGAATATTTTGTCTTCTTTAGAATGATTTATAGTAGCTAAGGTTTCCCAGGTGCCTCAATGGTAAAGAGTCCACTTGCCAAATGCAGGAGATGCAGGAGACATGGGTTCAATCCCTGGGTCGGGAAGATCCCCTGGAGGAGGAAATGGCACCCCACTCCAATATTCTTGCCTGGGAAATTCCGTGGGCAGAGGAGCCTGGTGGACTACAGTCCATGGGGTCACAAAGAGTCGAGCACAGCTGAGCATGCGTGCATGCACACGCACATATGCATAGCAACTAAGTGGGTAAATCACTCTCTGGTCTTCAGTGAAATCACGTGGAACTCTGAGTTGATTCGTTCATGAACGTTCATATAAGAAGATACCTTCTTCATCTAGGAAATGAAAAAAGACTACCTCTTTTCTAGAGACGTGCATCGAAAAGGGACTTTAGTTTTATCTACTTTTTGTTTTTTTTTAATCCCACAGCTGAAATGAAGCTTTTAGGTAAAACTGCTATAAAATACCTGGTTAATAAGTCTCAATTTCCAATGAGCAGTGTTTTGGAGGTAGAGGCATGGCCCAAAGCCCTTGTGTAGCAGCCGTACTTATTCACTGGATGCTCAGAAGTTAGAACGGGCTTTGGGGGTGTTTGCACGTCACTGCTTTCTTCACAATGTCTCACTTTGAACTTGTGAAGACGGACAGGTGGGGAGCGAGGGCACTCCCAGCCTGGCTGGTCTGCTGCTCGGGTTCCTTGGAAGTCCCCGGTGGGAACTTGTGCGTTGGATTGCGGAGGCAGGTGACTAGTTAAGCCTTCCGTAAACCATACAGGCTCAGGGCGCCTTTCACTTGTGCCTCTCTCCAGCTCGTTCCTTTTGTTAAGCCTGGAGTTACTCAGGATTCCTTCTAAGCCCCTGTCAAGTGGAGCGGCTTTGTAGTTTTATGTACACAGTGCATAGTGCTCTGTGAGCAGAAAGACAGGCTGCCAGAGGACTGACCTGGATGAGGGGAAGACTGATAATGCCCAGGCCCTAAGCAGCACCTGATGACAACATCGAACCCAGTGCTGCGGTTTGACCATCTCTGGGGTGCAGCAGCACGACCTGAGGGTCTGCGGCCCCGGTCCCTGCTGGGCAGCAGACGTGGGCATCCTCCTGCTCAGGCTGGTCTAGGCCCGAGGACCTCTGGAACCCAGAAGCTCCTACTGAATGGACTCCTGCAGGACAGCAGACCCCATTAGTGCCCGAGGGAGGCCAGGCCGCTTCATTTCAGTGACTTGGGAGATTTCGGGAGACGTTTCTGGGAATGCCAGCTGCCTCTAAGGCTTTATGAAGGAGGCTGAGACACTCCCCGGATCCTGGCCTGGAACCTGCTTGAGACAGGAAGAGCGATTGCATGAGGAGCCAAGGGTGACCCCTCTTTAAGTTCATAGTCATACAGAAGCAAATCAGATCACCCCACGCTGGGGTGATGAGCCGGGGGCCGCCGGGTCAGTCTGTTTGTGTTCCTAGGGCTGTGAGCTGTCACCTGCCCCGGTTCTTTCCCAGCAGACTTTCTGGAAATGTCTCGGTGGTGGGCCCCTTGCACTGCTGTGATTGCCGCAGGAACCTGGAGTGTCAGTTTTTCTAACAGTGAGAGTCCAGCTGAGGAAGAGAATGGTGTGTGTGGCAGTGGGGAGGGCAGGAAGGTGGAAGAGCTCATGCAAGTGAGCGTGAGATTGACTTAAATTTAGTTGAGATCGTGCTTCTTTTTTTTTTTTTTTGGTTGTCTACAGTGGGCTCACTTTATTTAAAAATTTTTTTCAATTGAAATTTTTTCAGTGTAGTTGCCTTACAATATTTGTGTTAGTTTTAGTTGTACCGCAGGATTATTCAGCTATATATACGTTTGTTTTTCAGGTCATTTTCCATTTTAGGTTATTACAAGGTACCGAGTGCAGTTCCCTGTGCTATCCAGTCAGCCTGTGTAGTTTACCTGTTTTATGTATAGTAGTTTGTATCTGTTGGTCCCAATCTCCTAACTGATCCCTCCCTTTCCCTTTGGTAACTGTGAGTTTGTTTTCTGTGTCTGTGATTCTGTTTCTGTTTTGGATGTAGATTCATTTGTATTATTTTTTAGACTCCACATCTAGTTGGTACCATATGAGATTTGTCTTTATCTGACTTACTTCACTTTTAGGTTGGTCAATGTCGTTGCAAATGGCAATATTTCTTTGTTTTTTATGGTCGAGTAATATTCCATTGTGTGTATAAATATACATATCACACCTTTATAAGCCAGTTCTCCGTTGATTGTCCCCTGGGTTGTTTCCATGTCTTGGCTATTGTTGGAAGATCCCACATGCCGCAGAGCAACTAACCCATGCGCCACAACGACTGAGCCTGTGTTCTACACCCCGTGCTGCACAATAAGAGACGCCGCTGCGATGAGACACCACTGCGACGAATGTGCTGTCACGAATGTTGGGCGCAGCCCTAATTTTTGAATTAGAGTTTTCATTTTCCTCTGTATGTTTGTCCTGGAGTGGGATTGCCGGATCATATGGTAACTCTCTTTTCAGTTTTTGAGGCGCCTCTGTACTCTTTTCCACAGTGGCTGCACCAGCATTCCCACCAGCAGTGTGGGAGGGCTCCCTTTCTCCTCTCAGCATCTGTTTGTAGACTTTCTGATGACGGCCATTCTGACTGGTATGAGGTGCTGCTGCCTCGCTGTAGCTTTGATCGCATTTCTCTAATAATTAGCAGCGTTGAGCATTTTTTCATCTGCCTGTTGGCCGCCATCTGTATGTCATCTATGGGGAGATGTCTGGGTCTTCTGCCCTTTTTTTTTTATTAGCTTGTTTGTTTTTTTGATACTGAGTTGTATGAGCTGTTTGTATATTTTGGGTATGAACCTCTGTCAGTCCTGTCATTTGTAAATATTGTCTCCCATTCTGTAGGTTGTCTTTTGGTTTGTTGATGGTTTTCTTCGCTGTGCAAAAGCTTTTAGGTTGGTTTAGTCTCATCTGTTTAGTTTTGCTTTTGTTTCTTTTTCCTTGGGAGATCGATCTAAGAAAATACTGCTGCAGTTTATGTCAGAGAATGTTTTGCCTGTTTCCTCTTCCAGGAGTTTTATGATGTCATGTCTTAAAATTCGTTAAACTATTTTGAGTTTAATTTTTGTATATGGTGTGAGCGGGAGACTGTGGAGTTTTAACCCCTGTATATGGACACTTTGACTTTTGCATTTTCTATTTTTTTTCCGCTTATAATTTTATTTATTTCTGGCTGTGCTGGGTCTTCATTGTTCTGAGGGCTTTTCTCTAGTTGTGGCAAGCCGGGGCTACTCTCTGTTTGGTGCGCGGGCTTCTCATCGCGGGGGCGCCTCTCATCGCAGTGGCGTCTCTTATTGTGCAGCACAGGCTCTAGAACACACGCTCAGGAGTTGTGGCACATAGGTTAGTTGCTCTGCGGCATGTGGGATCTTCCCTGACCAGGGACTGAACCTGTGTCTCCTGCATTGGCAGGCGGATTCTTGACCATTGAGCCACCAGGGAAGCCCTTGGTTTTTTGTTTATTGCAGATACGCTTTATATATATTTCTTGTGTCCTCAGAGGTTGAGATTTAATAGAGTTCATAATTTTTATGTCTTCCTCAAGGACATTCTTAAGAGAAACCGGCTCTTTTGTTTAATAGCTCGACCTTGGAGAGAAGAACACAGTGACTCCTAGCGCTGCCTTGGCCTGTTGCTAAGAGGCAGCCGTGTTCTCCGTGGCCTGTGCACTCTGAGTGCAACCGGGTGGCAAAGACGAATAAGACACAGTAATCCCATCGAAATAAGTGTACCCCAGACCCTGCCAGACGGCAGGGGTGGGGGATGGGGTCCCCAGGGGCTGGTAAACCACACCTGAGGAGCTGCGAGGGGACTCAGGGTCCCAGGCAGGTTAAAGGGAATAAACTGGGACGTTCAAAAGCTCTCGCACACTGATGGGAGTGGTCCCAGCTCCCCACAATCCTGGAGCCTGGTGACTGCTGCACCCGGCCTGCGTGCGCTGTCGGGGTTCCCTCCCTGTTTAGCTCTGTCCTTGTTTAGTGGCCCTTCACCCTTACTCGGCAGCATGTGTGAACAGTTAACGCACACAAGGCCAGAGAGATGGGCAGGGTGGTCACTGCTTTTCTCCTAAAGAGAAGACAAGATGCAAAAGCCGTGGGCACAGCATAAAGACTTGAACATTTTTGAGGCTGAACCCTGTGCGGGCACAGTTAGTCTGGTCTGTTAAAGCACCAGGGAGGGCGAGAACCACAGCTAAGAGCCACGCTCTCTCAGTAAGGATTCTGCATCCAGCGGCTCCCTGGTACCAGTGCGGGCCGGCCAGGCGGTGGGCGGAGGGACCCACCTTGCCTGCAGCAGGATGACGGAGGCAGAGCCCTCTACGCGGGCCGGCCTCCGACCAGACACGGGGCGAGCCCTGGCATGGTATCAACCTGCCTTTTCTTTCTCTCCAGTGAAGAAGTCTGCAAGCGAGGGTTCACGGTGATTGTGGACATGCGTGGGTCCAAGTGGGACTCCATCAAGCCGCTGCTGAAGATCTTACAAGAGTCCTTCCCCTGCTGCATCCATGTCGCGCTGATAATCAAGCCAGACAACTTTTGGCAGAAACAGAGGACTAATTTTGGCAGTTCTAAATTTGAATTTGAGGTAACTTCCCTGTGTAGCCAGACCATCTCAACCAGTAGGTGTGGTTTATTAAAAGCTTTTCTGTCGTCATTGCAGGCTGCTTATAGATGTTTCAAAACCATGTATCCAGCAAAAGCTGCATATCTTAGTCACACATGATGCGCAGAGTTAGTCATTATGTCAGATAAGACAGGTTGGTTTGTCCCCTTGTCTCCGCGGGGGTTAGGTTCCAGGCTTCTTGTCTCTGGGCGGTGGGGTTGCTGGGGTGTAGCCTGTGTGTCTTAGAAGCCTGTTTCCTTTCACTTCATGGGATGAAATAGCTTCACTGTTGAGCGCAAGGGGCTGTAGGTGGCTTCTGAGGCTGCCCTGTTAACCTCAGCCGTGGAACTGAGGGAGTGACAGGGAGAAATGCCCCGCCTCAGAGTCCTGAGGAGATGTGTGCGAGAGACGGACTTTTTATCGGGTCCTTAATTACCGGAGCGAACCATCTGCTCTGTATTTCATACGTCAGGTCTCTCATTTACAAAAAGGGAGCGATTCCTTTAAACCCCGGGCGGAGCCGTGGGTCCAGTCAGCACACAGGTCGCTGTCTCTCAGCGTGTAGAATAGCCCTCAGCCTGCTGCCTGACTCTCCTTCCCCTGGAACCTCCTCTCCTTAGGCTCCCAGGCTTCTGCAAGGCTCTGATGCAGTTGGTTTCATGAGAGGATTATGGGGAGAAGGTACTCTGGCCAGCTGGAAACTTGATTCGTGCCATATTGTATAATACAATTTAAATATTTCCTAATCATAAATGCTAATTTTTAGTTGCCTGGACGGTTCATCTAGCCGCTTTGCCCAAACATTAGGTTGCAGCAAATGTATTCATGTATTTTAAGGTTAACAACAATACTAGTATTAAACATATCACACAATATTAATTCTTAAGCTTGATGTTACACGTTACACCTTTCAGAGTCTTTTCATGCATACATGAATTGCATTTTAACCTTTGGTTCCTTGGTACTGATTTTCAACCTGAAATCTGCATGTAGTTTTTAAATTTGAAACCACAGTCAAGAGGTTTAGTGAAAGGTGAAACCAGTAAGCCTTTATCTTACACACAAGACGGTGAGTTTGGAGGACAGTTTGTCAGATATCAGTTCTTTCCTTGACTCGGAATGGAAGATGTGTTGTATTTGATGATACACGTTTTAAGCAGACTTGGCTGTTTGTTGGTGTGAGGTCTGTAGGTGTTTGCTTGTCTCGCCGTGCTGTCTCCCTCTGGGCCTTGACAGTTTCCTCCCTGGTGTTTCTGTTGACCTTCTCTCTACGTTATCACTGCTTCTGTCCGTGACGTGATTGCTCCATGGACGTTTTCAAACTCTGGGCAGATGAGACAGCAGTGAACCTGCGGCCACATTTCAGCCTGAAGTGGGGAGCTGCCCCTCTTTCTAACGCTGCCTCTTTTTGCCGTTTCTTATGCCAAACGGCACAGAGATGCAGTTGTAGGTTTCTCTAAGACTAGAGGTAACAGAGTGGGGGTTACATAAGCCTCTTTCTCTGTTTTATCTTTTGGTTCTGGGCCACATTTTTTTTTTTTCTCTTTTCCTTTGTCTTCATCTTTAACTCCCCCTCCTTACGTTTTCCTTGAGGCATCATAAGTAATACTAACTCCGCATCACATTCTGTTAGGGTGAGATGAAGGTTTATCACCTAGGTTGTAATTGAGTGGAGCCTTGTGAGCCTTAGATTGTTATGTAGGTGATTAATGTGCAGCCCGTGTACTGCTCAGGGACTTCCCTGGCGGTGCCATGGTTGAGACTTCGCCTTCCAACACAGGGGGTGCAGGTTCGATCCCTGGTTGAGGAGCTAAGATCCTGCATGCCTCGAAACCAGAAAACCAAAACATGAAACAGGAGCAATATTGTAGCAAATTCAATGAAGACTTTAAAGGTGATCCACATCAAAAAAAAAAACACAAAAAAAAACACTAAACAAAAATCTGTGCTGCTCAGAGTCAGTGTGGATCTCTGCAAGTGAATGAAACATTTGTTCTCTCTCCAGCTTTGTGAGAAGGGCGTCTGCCAGCTTTCTTGCTAACCCTTGAGCATTTTCTAAATTTTTAAAAAGTCACTTATGTTCCAGTATGCCTAATGTAGTGAGTTAATTTCCACATTCTTGGAAAGAGATTGACTTTCTCTAGCTGTCATGAAATTCATGATTCTAATATTTTAGGTTTTCCACCTAACAGCCATGTGTTATTCTAATGAGTTTGTCTTTCACCGAGTGGACTAATGCTTCTTTTCATTTACATTTGTTTTAATGGGGCCGGCACAAGGTATGTTAAGTTTTCTATAAGTGGAGTACTTGCTTCTAGTTTGAAAATCTGTGGTTAAGTGTTACAAATTGCATTATGATAAGACCATGTAAGACGGGTTCATCTTCTCACACGTGATTTTCTTTCCCCTTAAGACAAATATGGTCTCTTTAGAAGGCCTTACCAAAGTAGTTGATCCTTCTCAGCTAACGCCCGAGTTTGACGGCTGCCTGGAGTACAACCACGAAGAATGGATTGAGATCCGACTTGCTTTTGAAGACTACATTAGCAACGCGACCCACATGCTCTCTCGGCTGGAGGAGCTCCAGGACATCCTCGCCAAGAAGGAGTTGCCCCAGGATTTGGAGGGGGCGCGGAACATGATCGAGGAGCATTCCCAGCTGAAGAAGAAGGTGATTAAGGCCCCCATAGAGGACCTGGACCTAGAGGGACAGAAGCTGCTGCAGAGGATTCAGAGCAGCGAGAGCTTTCCCAAAAAGAACTCGGGCTCAGGCAACGCAGACCTGCAGAGCCTCTTACCCAAGGTGTCCGCCATGCTGGACCGGCTGCACTCGACGCGGCAGCATCTGCATCAGATGTGGCACGTGCGCAAGCTGAAGCTGGACCAGTGCTTTCAGCTGAGGCTGTTCGAGCAGGATGCTGAGAAGGTAGCGGAAGGGGCAGGGGTGCTGCCGTGCTTCCTGGAGGGAGGCTGCTGCGTTGCTGGGTCTGAGCACCCGAGGCTGGTTTGGTCGGGAGAAAGGGCGGGAAAAATGGGCTGGGGCGAGGGGAGCCACTCACATGGCCTCGGTCAGAGAGCAGCAGTGTCAGTTTGGAGATCTCCCCTCAGTCTGCTTCCCAGCGTTTTTCATCACGCATGAGGGCCTCTTCTAGAAACTTAAAGTGGTTAATTACTGATGGTTTGGTTTAGAATGCCTGTAAGATAGACGCGAATATTTTCAATTAAAAGAGTGAAAACTTTATAGAATATATTATTGAAAGCAGTAATTATGCATGTATTTTTGTAATACTTGCTCTTCCACCCAGAAAAGCCAGTGAGAAAACACCCTTCAGATCCGTTATTGAATTTGTTTTCACAATAAAAGGCAAATAATGAATTAAGAATAATAACTTCTGGGAAATAACAGGCAATAATTACTTACGGTTTCCTGTCAAACCAGCAGGTCAGAGTGAGCTCTTGAACGTCCTAGCAACGTGAAAACAGGACACTTACGTAGAGGAAAGGGTTGCAAGCTGTGAATGTGGGTGAATTGATGTGTGTTAATCTGAGCTCACTGAATCCTTTTCAAGGACAGGAAAATATTTTATAAAGTTAAGAAAGCCTATTGAAGTCTTTGATGTAAAGGGATCTTTCAAAAGGTGACCGTCCAGCACTGTTATCCCATACTATTATTTGCTAAGCTTCTAAGCTCTATTTGTTTTAGGTGACCCTTGAATAGCACGGGGGTTGGGGTGTTGACACTCACGCAGCTGAAAATCCACAAACCATGCTCTCTGCCTCTAAAACAAAGGAGTTGCTAAATGACTCACTCAGGGATGAGAGGCTGAAACAGTTTGGTAGAATCAAGGCTCCAGCCCCAGTTGTTTTGATTCCATATATTATGATCTGTAGTTGAACACAACTTTTTGCCACACTTAAAGGTGTGTAAAATGAAACTACAGGTTCTTCATTCATTGAAATATATAGACACTCCATTTACTTCATTTATCTGCATGTAATTAGACCCGTGCAGTTCAAACCCGGGTTGTTCAAGGTTTAGCTGTAGTGCCTTGTCAGAGATGCTTGAAAACCTTCCTTTCAGTCACTCAACAAGCAGGTGACTGCCCCTAGGTTCCGGTTCACATCACAGAAGCAGTGTTAATTGACAATCATTTCTTTTCCCTTAAATGTTTTCCTGGGCACAATATAATTAACATCATTTTCCAGGTAGCATCTCTGTTGAATCTTAAGAGGGGTGTCATTGTTAAAGTTTTCCCCATTTCTTTTTATTTTTACAGTAAATTTTATAATTTGCACAGAGTTTTTTTTTTTTTTTAATTCTTCTTGCATTAAAGAGCATAATCTCTTAGTCATTGAAATTGCCGTCAGTAATCTGTGGGCAGAGCAACACCCATCCAGAGACCCATAAGTTTGTAATTTCACCTAACGGGTCTTTAATTGAAGAGCAGTGTGGCTAATTATGTGGTTCAGTATAGCAGAGAGTCAGAAGATTGGAGTTTTAATCAGCCTGGGGGATCTGAATGACCTCTCCTTACATATTTACTTCTTAATTCCTCATCTGTCTGAGGAGCACCCTAGGTAAGATTGTCTTGGCAGCTCCTGCAAGTTCAGAACTGTGACTTGGTAGCTGTCTAGTGTCTTCCGGGCCCCCGCGCCGCGGGGGCTGTCGGCAGGACACCACCCTTCTTGGTTTGGTCTGGTTCCTGGGCCTGTGTCAGGCCTCTCTTTCTCGGGAGTGATCCCAGGCTGTCTTTTTTCATTCTGGTAGATGTTTGACTGGATCACACACAACAAGGGCCTGTTTCTGAACAGCTACACCGAGATTGGGACCAGCCACCCTCACGCCATGGAGCTCCAGACCCAGCACAACCACTTTGCCATGAACTGCATGGTAAGACACCAGGCGCAGCGGTGTTCTGCCGCTGAGCGAACTTCAGCAGACGGGGGAGGGTATTTACACGGCTCCTTCCCGGCATGCTGCCCAGAGCTCGTGTAGAGCCTCCTGACGATCCGATGTAGCAGCTGACCTCCGGTGTGGGGGATTCTCTGTGGTAGCAGTGGGTAGGTAGCTTGTTTTTAAGTTTGTAAGCAAACAGAAGTGAAAGCAAGCCAGCCAACCAGTGAGACTTGAACCAGCTCAGTTGGCCAGGCCCACATGCATGGTTTTGATGCTGGCTTCTGAACTGCCCCTCTCAGGAGCCCGCGGGGCTCTCTTCAGAGGCTGAGTCACATGAACCAGCCAGCCCTTCATGATGAAGACGTAAGCCAGCCTGCTGCCCTTCTCAGGGGCATCTTCCAGTTCTCCTAAAATGTGCGCCTTCCTCCCAAGTTGAGTGGAGGGCCGGGTGTCTGACATCAGTCTTTCCCGCAGTCCTATGGCTCTCTGGATGCCTTTGGTCTGTTGTGGATACGATTGGGGTTGCTGCAGGATTGCAGTGCAAAATCCCCCGAAAGAACCCAACAATGAATTTTAAATAACAGTCTTAGTATAGTTTTGGAATTAATGTAACAAAAATAAAACTATATGTTGCTCTGTAGGACATAGGGTTCCTTCTGTAGAGAGTTACTCTAGAAATTTTCACTTTAGAGACAGTTTTGGTGTGGACTTTGAGCCAGACCTATGGAAGTTAGCTAGCCCTCTGCCTGGTAATGTGTTTCTAAAGAGCACTGAAACGATACAAAGAGGGGGTTGTTATTTAAATTAGTTCAGTAAGAGGCCATTTCATTAGAGTTCAGTCCACAAAGTGCTTCACTTTGGATAGTTTCAAAAAAAAGATTCAGCAATTAAAATTTTTGTAATAAGCACTATCCCAAAAGTCTGATACTGTTCTTGAGTTTTAGGTAAGATAATTTTGGGGTTAAAGATTGAGCCTGGGTGTAGATGAGGAGAATGAAAATGTGGGCCTTTATGGGAAGCATCTTAGAAGACTTTTTTTTTTTTCTCCAACAATTTCCTGTCAATTTTTCAAAATATTCAGAAGCTTCCAACTAATGGTGAAAGACACATTCAGTCCACCACTATCACATACTTTAAAAACTAGAAGTACTAAAATATATTTTATAAAAACTAGAAAGGAGCAGAAAGAGTCCTCTCCCTCCCTCCGTGTTGCTAGTGATTAGGAATCAGCAGAAGATGAAGAAGCTGGGCATGTGGGTTATGAATGTCGAGGTTTTTAATTCTGACTTCTGTTTACTGTTGTGACCTTGGGCAGCCTGATTAATCTCTCTGAGCCTGGGTTTCCTAAAGTGGGGATAATTTCTGCCTAACATGGTGCTGCGTTATTTTGCTTACCATGTTTGTATAAGACACCAAGCAGAATTCATCAAGTGAGTACTTCATAAATGGTAGTTGCTGCCACTGATGTTTCGCCTCCTTAAAAATACTGTCAGCAATTTTAGTATATTATGGTAAGTAAGAAACTCTTAAAAGTATGGGTGATACCTCTTCTTTAGGTTTAAATATGTTTTCTATTTTTCTGTGATGCCCTTCCATCACTCCTCTAAGTAAAACTTTTAATTTAAAAAGACTATAGTCACTTGTACACTGTAGGGTGACAACTCTTGGGGGCGCTTTGCAGGCCTCCCAGCTTCTAGTTCTCAACACCTCTGCGAGTCCCTCGTATGTCTAGGACATTTACTTATGCAGGAGAGGGGCCTGTTAACCTTCAGCCCTTTCTTGTGCTGTCTAGTGTGTTTTAAACATTTTTGACAGAGAAAATAGAAGTACTAGATGTCTGGGAGCAAAGTCGACTTTCAGTTCAGTTTAGTTCAGTTCCGTTGCTCAGCCGTGTCCGACTCTTTGCGACCCCATGAATCGCAGTACACCAGGCCTCCCTGTCCATCACTATCTCCTGGAGTTCACTCAAACTCATGTCCATCGAGTCGGTGATGCCATCCAGCCATCTCATCCTCGGTCGTCTCCTTCTCCTCCTGCCCCCAATCCCTCCCAGTATCAGGGTCTTTTCCAGTGAGTCAACTCTTCACGTGAGGTGGCCAAAGTATTGGAGTTTCAGGCTCAGCATCATTCCTTCCAAAGAACACCCAGAGCTGATCTCCTTCAGAATGGACTGGTTGGATCTCCTTGCAGTCCAAGGGACTCTCAAGAGTCTTCTCCAACACCACAGTTGAAAAGCATCATTTCTTCGGTGCTCGGCTTTCTTCACAGTCCAACTCTCGCATCCATACAGAAAGCATTTTAAGGGACAGCAATGAAGTGGTGCCCATTCTCCCATCACAGGGCTTTTAGAGGCTCTGACGGTAGGAATCTGGGTGGAGCCACAGCTAACGTGGGGAATTGTACACTGCCGTGTCTGTGCACGCTCGTCTGGGCTGTGTGCCACGTGGCTCCTTGATCTTGCCGTAGTGATAGAGGCATGGCCCAGGCATGATTCAGAGAGTGGTCCTCTGCCTGCGGAGTGCAGGCAGTTTGAGGGGATGGAGCCATACAGGCCCTGAAGCAGGTGGAGGTGGGTGCAGCCCCTCTGTGGGCCCCCGATGGAGCCATCTGGGTGGACAGCTTGTCCCCAGATCCTGACAAGGGCACCTGCTGCTGCTCTTTCGAACAGACCTTTGGGGTAGATTTTCCCCTTTAAGGATCCAGAGAAAGCAAAACTTGGTGAGTCTGGTCAGTGTGTCCAGTGGGAGAGAACCTGTATGAGAAGGAGAGGCATTGCTCCTTAGAGGACAGTCGTTGGGGCACTAATGCCACACGAGGCCGTGAGGCCAGTTCCCCTCGGATGGTGGCCTTAACTGCCCATCAGAGCCTCACGGATGCCCCCCCTGCCTGCCGGGCGAGCCCCACACCCGGATGTGGTAGCTGGTTCCAGCCTGCAGCCCAGAAAAGTGCCTCAGCGCCTGGAGTCCGTGGCTCTGTAAACCCAGATGAAGGCGACTCCATTTAGTTGAGGCTGCGATCAGGAGTGGATGAAAGGAGTGAGTGAGTGAAGGTACAGAGAACGCCAAGCACGTTCTGTCCAGTGCTTCCTTGGGTCACTGCGCACAGGGCGACAGTGACGAGGCTGGTGCAGGGGTCGAAGGGCGAGGCAGCAGGAGATGGCCCGAGGACCACGTGGGCAGGAGGGGCGGGAGGAAGGGTGTGCGGGAGTTCAGGCAGGTTGGGTAACCCAGTTTGCTTTAGGGTGAGGGTGACGGGACCTAAAGGTAAGGCTGCGATATGGGGAGACCCAGTGCACGGTGCAGTGTTGGGATGCGTCACTCAAGTCTTAATAATAATAAATATATATGAAGAGCAGCAACAACCGAGGCTTCACTGAAAGTGCGCATTCCACACCCTGCCTTTGCTTTAAGGATCTTGTGATCCTTAAAGAAGATGGAAGGCAGAAATGGAAATACCATATGAGAACTTCTTTTGCAAGAAAAATGCCCTTTTAAAAAAAAAAAAAAAGCTTTGTACCCTTATTTTTGCCACAAGCTACTGGACTCGAGAGAGAGTTCAACACAGCAGAAAAGCTCATATGAAGTTGGAACACAGCATTGCTCTGTCGGTGCCCCGATTCACATTCCCCGGGGAACGCGGATGCGTTTGCAGGCTTCCTCTTGGCACCAGCAAGCTGACTTGGGCTTGTGTGGAAGGGAGGGCTTGTTTCCACACAGAGTAGCCTCTGGTTGCCACGTACAGAGTCTGTCATTTCTGGGTCCTCATGACAGACTGCGGCGGTGGCTCCCACGGTTCTGGGCGACAGCTTGCCGTCTGGACCCTTCTTAGGACGGGAGGTAAGGGCGCGGGTCAGAGGGCATTGTGTGCATTGCTTCTGTGCCCCTCCCAGCTGGTTCACCCGTAATTCTGCAGTTTTAAAAATAGAAACTGAAATCAAGGCTTAGGCTTTATGGAAATCCGGATAGCAGCACACGCCCTTTTATCCACCTGCTGATCCTGCTATTAAAATGTGACTTTTAAGTTCATAGGTGGCTTCAGATAGCATGTTCTGCATCTGTCAGAGAGGTACCCCATGCGCCCCACCCTGACCAGCACTCCCTTCTCACCCCTCCACAGAACGTGTACGTGAACATCAACCGCATCATGTCGGTGGCCAACCGCCTGGTAGAGTCGGGCCACTACGCCTCCCAGCAGATCAAGCAGATCGCCAACCAGCTGGAGCAGGAATGGAAGGCCTTCGCGGCCGCCCTGGATGAGCGCAGCACCTTGCTGGACATGTCGTCCGTCTTCCACCAGAAGGCTGAGAAGGTCAGTGCCTGGGAGCCTGGCCCCTGCCCACCTCCCCCAGCCCCCCGCATCCCCACAGCAGAGCCTCGGACACCACCAGGGTGCTGAAGCCACCCACGGCGCCAGCACGCCCACCCCTCAGCCCTGCTGCAGACCCGGGGTGCTTCTGCCCCTCCTTGTTTGTAAAGTGGAGGTAAAAGTATGGACATGAGGGGCCGTCTTACAGTGTAAATGAGGTTCACGATAGGGGCCTTGTACACGGCCTGTTGCCCACTCGGGACTCATGAGTGACAGCGGTTGTTCTTTATCCCCTTCTTTCTGTCCCTCTTCCTGTCCTTTTCCTCCTCCCTTGAGAATTCCAGTTAGGAGACTTAGGCAGCAAGTAACAGACTACCGACTCTCAGGTTTAGGCACCAGGGGTCTGCTTTTCTCTCAACCCAGGGTATCATGGCCCCACGGTATCAGGGTGGGCGGGCTCCTGACTGGGCCTGGCCACAACTCCGGGCGCTGGCTCCTTTGCTGTTGCACCCTATGTGTGCAGGCTGCGGTGTCGTCCCCAGTCGCCCCATGCGTGCAGGCTGCGGTGTCGTCCCCAGTCGCCCTGGCCCGTCTGCCGTCACACCCCATGGGTGCAGGTGCAGTGTGGTCCCCGGTCGCCCCGGCGCTGGCCCCTCTGCCATCGCGCCCTACGCGTGCAGGGTGCAGTGTGGTCCCCAGTTGCTATCTCGGGGCAGCAGTGTTCGCGGAAGTTCCTTCTGGCCCAGCCCACTTCCCCCGGTCCCTCGAGCCTGGAGGTGGGTCCCAGCCCTCATCTGGCCCGCAGGCCTGGGTTCTCAGCCTCCTGGCAGGGCCACGCTGTACCAGCCTGGGCCACGGTGGAGAAGTGGCTTTGGGGTATGGTTTTCAGTGTCCCCCACAATTGTCAAGTTATTTATATGGATTCAGACCTCACGCGGGCTTCACCTGCCAACGTGCTGGTCACAGTACCTTGTCTCGGAGGTTACGTGTGAAGTGTGCTCCCAGCACTCCCCACACACCCGCCAACGGGCACACCTGCCTCAGTGAACACACTTGGAGGGCAGCGAAAGAGAGGGAGTTGCTGTGACTCAGATGCTCGTGGTGGAAGCCTGGGTGGTGAGCCTGCTTCTCTAGACGTGGAGAAGGAAATTCAGGAACCTCTAGCCACTAGCAAGACGTGGAGAAGGAAATTCAGGAACCTCTAGCCACTAGCAAGACGTGGGGAAGGGACAGGTGGTTGCCTTAATTTGAAGGAAGAATACCGATAGAGCTTCCTCAAGGATAGTTATTTTTGGGGAAAAAACATACATTCACAGGGATTTGCACTGATGCTTCTAAAAAGGAAATAGTGTCCTTTCATCTAGAAACAGGCTTGCTGGGTGGGTACAAGCCCCAGCTTGCCTGGCATCTCGGAGGAGCGGCTGGAATGTTGCACAAGGTGCTAATTAGGAGTGATCTCAACTCTGGGAACCTTGAAAGTGTGAAGCAGGAGGGGAAACAGAACGGGAGAGCAAGGTGACAGAATCGTAGCCTTGTGTGGAAGCTGTGAGTCGGGACCAGCGGGTTTCAGTGTCGGGTTTTCCTGCTAAGTTTATGCAAAAGGTAGTTTTGTGATAAAGGAGACACAAAGCCCCCACACAGGAGCAGTTTGAGTTAAAGTAACAGGAGCCCCTTCAGCTTAGCACTGTCTCCGCTTCTGTGTAGCCACCTCTGGTGCCGTCGTGGTCAAGGTCGTGGCGTGTCGTTCATTGGACATTCCTGTGTTCAGGAGAAGAGCTGTGTCGCCCCCACCCACATGCTGTCTGGGATGGTAGCACGATGTGGGGTGCAGTCACCCCCTGGGCTGTGTGGAGGTGTGTGCATTGCTTGTGGGCCCCTGGAAAGGCCCACCAGGACGATGTGAAAATCTGAAACCTGACAAGCTGGCTGGGGGACTCTTGGATAGTCTGAAGCATAAGGGAAAAATCTCTCTAACCACGGCAGGATCCGGAATTGCAGGTAACCCAGAAGATTAATGGCCGCTCTGCCCTGCCTGAAAGCAATGTAGAAATGTGGGTGCCATGAGGTGTTCCCCTCCCCAGGGTTTTATTATAAAAAAATTTTAGACATGCAGTAAAGTTAAAAGAGCCTGGGGTGTTTTTATTTGGATAAAATAGTGGCTCTAATTTATGAGCTTGAAGAAAACACAGCTAGAGGAAAACATTGTTGAACAGAATTTCACGGGGTCTTGCATGAGCTCTGACAGTACTTGCGAGCTCCATCACTTCAGTGGCCAGAGAAGACGCCCCATAGGACCTTGGGGACAAAGTGGGCCCTTGAGAAAGGCTGGCATCTCTGATGGGCCCTGACTGAGGCAGTCAGTGCAGCTGCACCCAGCACCCAGAACGTGCAGACGGGACCCTAGGCTTTTAGGGTCCCGAACATTTAGGTTTCCGAAGTGTTTCCTTCCCTCAAGCGCGAGTGCAGTGGGTGTGAGGTCTGTCTTCCCCTTCACTGAGATTCAGGAGCACCGAAGGTGACATCACTGAGTGGTTTCGCTCTTCCCAGGAGAGAGTCTCCGTATAGGTCGCCTCTGTTCCCTCTTTTTAAATTCTCTGCCTACTAGTTATGCTTAAGCTGTTACCATAAACTCACCAGGGATGGACCAGAACTCAGACATCATAGATGGCTTTCTATAGCCACCCCTTTGACCCTTCTCTGGAGCTCTCACTGAGGATTTAAATCCGATTGGGGTGATGTAGGGCTCAACTCTGTGTGCCTGCAGTTGACAGTGTGGCTGAAGGAAGCCACCTTCAGGGAGGGCCGGCAGCTCATCCTTGTTGGGGAGGGCGTGTGCGTCGCCCCCCACCTGCTCGTGTCTCTGTGGGTGTTCTGGTGTTGGTATTCGCATGTGGCTTTATGCACATAAATCTTGAGGTTACAGCTAGATGAGAATGATGTGAGACTGTGCCTTCCAGCACTGTCTTGGCTTATCCTCTCCCGCCCTCATCTCCTGTGAGGTGTGAACGGGGTCAGAGTATCCGTTTACAGAACTGGAGACACGGCCGAATGGCTAGTGGTTTGACTGGGAGACAGTGTTTAGGGCTCTACTTTTTTGGGTCATGTGTTATATCCCTTTATATTAAGGACCTTCATAGGAAAACTGTTAGAATTACCTTGTTATAAGTCAAAGAATTAAAGCAACTTGATTTTATGACACCTTAAAATCTCCAGTTTTCCCTGTTTTTTTAAAAAAAAATGACTAGAGTACTGTCCAGTGTGGTAGCCAGTGATCGCCTTTGGCTGTTATTACCCTTCATCTGTCCTGTGATTTTGCTGGGCAGAGAAGGGACCCCACCTCTCTTAAAGGAACCAGGAGAAGGGAGTGTGTTTATTCATAGTCAGGGAGTAGAAACGATGAAAGAAACAGTAGAGTAATATTTCCTAGAAATGAAAGCAGAAAATGAGGAAATTAGAAATAAGAAAGGAAACTCTGAACTCAGAATTTATACATGTGTTTTATATATATATATGTGTATATGTATATAATTGACTGAGCCTTAATTTTTCCAAAGAGGAGAAAGCCCCTCTCAATAAGGGTTTTAAGCGTTTACATTCTAGGAAGGTCCTGTCTCTTTGTCTCCTTAATCAGGCTAACCACCTATGTTCAGCTGATGCTGTATCCGGCGCTCCTGGTGGGCGTGAAATTGACTAGGCTGGACGATCTCAGCAAACTGGAAGTTCCCCACTCTCAGCAGATGGAAGGCAGTGGCATAAACGCTTCTGAAAATAAGGCTGCTAGTTAATTATTCAGGCTCTCCTTTTAAAGCTTACGTATTAATCACTCTTCCCTTGTCTGCCTGCCTCACGTTTGCAAACCGGCTGACCCAGCCTCCTGCCATCCTCTCTGAGCAGTGCTGAAGCGACCACTCTGCTGAGCGTCAGAGTCCCCAGCTCTGAGGCCGGCTCCTGCGTTGAATTCAGAGGTGCCTGGAATTCCCTTGCACTCTCCTGCCTCTCCTCCTCGTCTGGCCAGATGCTGTGTGTTCACTCGTTTGGTTTTGCTGTTTAGTCGCTCAGTCCTGTCCAACTCTCTGTGACCCCATGGACTGCAGCACGCCAGGCTTCTCTGTCCTTCACTGTCTCCCAGAGTTTGCTCAGATTCACGTCTACTGAGTCAGTGATGCCATCCAGCCATCTCATCCTCTGTTGTCCCCTTCTCCTCCTGCCCTGTCTTTCCCAGCATTGGGGTCTTTTCCAGTGAGTTGGCTCTTTGCATCAGGTGGCCAAAGTATTGGAGCTTCAGCATCAGTCCTTCCAGTGAATATTCAGAGTTGATTTCCTTTAGGGTTGACTGGTTTGATCTCTTTGCAGGGCAAGGGACTCTCAGGAGTCTCCTCCAGCACCACAGTTCGAGAGCATCAGTTCTTTGACACTCAGGCTTTACGGTCCAGCCCTCACATCTGTACATGACTACTAGAAAAACCATAGTTTTGACTATGTGGGCCTTTGTGGGCAAAGTGATGACCTTTGTCAGCAAAGTTGTTTGGTTTACGTTTGAGCATTTATAGCATCAGAACCTCAGCTGGCGCTCTGATCCCACTAGAATACAATAGCCTTCGTCTGTTGTCTTCCGTTAGAAAGTGTTGGGCTGTGTGCTGGACATCCCCTGTTGTTCCAAGCCCAAACTGTCTGTCAAGATAGTAAGAGGTGTGTGCGTGTGCAGGGGTGGTAGTCAGGTTTCTAAATCAACATCAGAGTCCCTCTCCCTCCCATATTCACAGGGCACATTAGGAGGTTCTGTTGTGTGGGTACCTGTCGAACTTTGACACAAAACTTGATCCTAGAGTCTTTTTTTTCTTGGTGGTGCACCTGTTAACATCCTCCTCCTCCTTGGCTCTCCAACGGGGATTGCTGCTCTGGTTCGGATCTCCTTTGAGTGTCGAGCTTTTCAGAAGACGTTCAGGGCCTGGAGCTGGCCCTTTAAGGGTTGCCATCTTCTAAATCAAAAACAAAAACCATGCTTGCACAAAAGTCCCTGTAAAACCATGGTCAGGCGTCTTTCTGTCATTGGTATGTTTTAACCCAGTGAACTTAGATGTGCAGAGTCCTTTTTCTATGAGGTGTCTGTGTTATAAGCTGATCTGCCCTATGTTTTTTGCAGATAAATATAATCAGTACCTCTCAGAATACTTTAAGAAATTATAAGTAAGTTAAGTAACTGCAGGCATCCATAAAACTGCTTGAAGGTTTCTCTTTACTGATAGCCTCAAAAATTGGGGTTAACTATGTTTTAGCAGTGTTTGTGACTGCTTTTAGAACACCATCCAAGAAATGCTTAGAAATATGCCTAAGTAGTCATATGTATGTGCATGGGAATGGGGAGAGGCATAATATTACTTCATTACTCCTACTCTTGCCCTGGCGATGTCAGGAGGAACCATGGGGGAGAGTGATGAACACCTTCCCTGAGGCCTACCTGGGTGTAGTCATGTTTAAAGCCATGTGAAACCACGTGCTTTCAGATGACACTTAATGCCTTGTGAATTGGTTTCCAGCCCTAGGATTTTCATGCAGATATTTTTCTAAGCCAATACATTAATAATAAAGGGATTTTTAGAAACAATGGTTACTTAGGTGGCTTATCTAAGTTTCTAAAAATGTGCTACGTACCCAGGAGGTTATTCTCATATATATTTTAAGAGAATTGTAGCACGTTTCTCGTCTGGCAGGTCAGTTACCGTGTTTTAAATAGTCATGCTCTGCATTCCCTGATGAGTGGAAGGACAGTGAGGAACTAGAGAAAAGAGGAGAAACCCAGGGAAATGCGTTGATGTCTGTTTATTTGAATTAGTGTTAATTGAATTCACATCCTTAATTGAGCCTTCTGCTGCTTATCTTTGACACTTACTGTGATGGATGCTGTTGGTATCTCCCTAGGAAGTTTGGCTGTGATTTCTCAGCTATTGATGAGCCCTGGGGTGGGGCTGGCAGTGGAGAACACTGAGGACAGGTCAGCAGCCGTGGCCCAGGACTGCAGCCTGCAGGCCCTCCCCGTTTACGTGCACAGTGGGGACACCCCAAAGATTCTGCTACCTCCCTTAGCCTTGCTTCCCTCCAATGGGCACAGCTCTGGAGTTTCGGCCTCCTTCCCAGGGTCTCCTTTAATTCCTTTGTGTGTTTACTCTTGAAAAGGTAGGCAGATGGACGCTCTGGTCTTCGTACTGTTAGGTAAATGACTTCAGGAATCTTCCGCTGCCTTTGTAATGAAAGAGGAGAGCAGGAGGGCTGGACCGCAGCTCTGGGAGTAGCCCAGCTTGCTGTGCGGCTGAGGCTGGGGGCGGTGCAGGTGGACCGGGTGGCCATGTCCCCCACGGCCGACAGCACAGAGCAGATGGAAACGCGGATTCAACCGTGAAATGGGAGAGTTAACCAGGAGGCCTGAAAAACAGCCAACTCAAGGCAAAGGCGCTCCCAGGAGTGACCCCAGAGCCACCCAAGGCTGTCATTTCAAATGCAGGTTCTTGGGCCCACTTCCAAGTCTGCCTGAAGCTGGAGGGGGGGATGGGGCACTGGTTTGCAGAGTCCAGGAATCTGGTTTGAGAACCCAGGTCAGTGCCATTTGATTCAGGGAGTCAGCCACGCTCTCCTCCTAAACACTCTCTCAGCCACCCTTATTTCAAAGCCATGTTGAAAGAGGGTTACTTCTCAGTATTGTTTGCTGTTGGTAGACGTGATCTTTTTATTTTTGTTTAAACCACCCCAGTATATGAGCAACGTGGACTCGTGGTGCAAGGCCTGCGGCGAGGTGGACCTGCCCTCGGAGCTTCAGGACCTGGAGGACGCGATCCACCACCACCAGGGCGTGTACGAGCATGTCACTCTTGCTTACTCCGAGGTGAGCACGCAGTTCTTCTACCGCGGTGGGAAAGCAACACGGTTTCTGTGTCATAACACCTGAAGCCCGGAAGATCAAAGCTTTGGCTAGCCTAGAATAAATGCACAAGTTCCGAGTTGAACTGCAGTTTCCTTGTGACTTCTGAGCTCCATGGAGGGTGAGGCTGGTAAGTAAGAGAGGATGGAGGCAGACAGCAGACTCCTCACAGCCCTGAGATGTTTGTGGATTTTCTTCAGAGCGCTCAGATTTTCATCTGCGCTAAGAAATGAAAGTTTAACCTTTTTGACTGCACGTATTTAGGAAAGATGAATGTTACGTGCAGTGCAGTCTCGTCAAACTCCGTTTGCTCTTCCTGAATGCACCTTTCTAGAACAGAGGGGAACCTGGCGCAGCGTCTTGTTCTGGACGTCGCAGCACATGCGGTGGTTACCACGTGTTTCTGGCTACTTGCTGTTTCGGGAATCTCAGTGGTGTATTTTCTTTATTATTACAAGCTCATTATTTAACGTATCCCTGCTTTATCTTCTGCCTCCTTCTGTGCCAGGCTTTGCTGTCAGGCCATGATATAACCACTTACTTCATGCCCGCAGCTCTGGGCCTGGGACTATTCCCGCCCCCTCTTACGAATGAGGAGGGAACAGCACAGAGGCGGAATGACCCCGCCCGGTCCTCAGCTGTAGGAGGCGGGGCGGGGACTGAGCCCAGGGAGGCTGCCTTGTGTTCCCAGCCACCCCTGTGCGCCCTCCGTGTCTTATCACACGTTAGACGCAGTGATGACACCAAACACACACCAGGTCCAGGCGTGTCGGGCTTGTCCACGTTGTGGTCATCTGACCCTTCCGACCCAGTCTCCTTTTGTTTATGATGCTGGTTAAGTTCCCGGAGGTGAGTGGGGAGTGGGTAGGAGGTCAGTGTGTACTTGCTTTCTGCTCTTCTACTGAGCATCTGTCATACTATACGCTGATCGGAAAGATTCCCGTGAGACTCCAGGGAGAAAATGCCTCAACCGACCTGCAGAGAGCTGAGCCCAAAGATGTTTAAGAAACAGTCAGCCTTCTGTACCCGCGGGTGTGCGATGTGGATATGCAGGGCCAGCTGTCCTAGGATGTTTGATACAAGACACTTGAGCATCCGCTGACCTTGGTGTCTGTGGGTGGGGAGAGTCCTAGAACCATTCTCCCTCATTACCAAGGGATGACTGTGTCTAATCCAGATCGTCCTTGATCTGAACCACAGCCACACCTGTCAGAGTTGTCTGGCATTTGCTTTTCAGTCTTGACACATCCTCATCTGCCAAGCAGCTATCATTCTCACGTCCTTGAGCCCAGGTCTCCTGACCCTGTTGTGTCCATGGACACAATTAAATGGACATGTAGTATGCTACACTATGTGCTTCAGAATGTGGTCTGATCTCCTGCCCATGAAAGTTGATATCTATGTATTTATATCTCTGGACACCTCTTTACTTAACAGGATCTCTTTTAAACACTATTCTGTGTTGTCATGCAATTAAAAAATAGTCAGCTCTGTATTACGTTTCTTAATGTTGCATCCAGTGTTTATTAGGAACTGTATAAATAAGTGATAGCTTTTTTAAGAGTAAAAGTGAAAATTGAATAGATCTGTAATTTTTTAATCACACAGATTGATGAGGAAAGTGTGAGTTCCAAAAAGCATAAAGTTCTTTCTCCCAGTGTACCATCTCCATGGCGACATCTAATTTTGACCTGTAACACAGAAAATCGTGCTTACTAATGATTTTCTTGGGAGCTGCTTTGATTGCAGTGGTAGCTTCCAGATTACCGTGGGCATGAACAGTTCTCACACCAGGCGATTGGCAGGACTGGGCTGCAGTCTTGGCCTGCAGGAACTTAAGCTCGGCCTCGCCTGACCTGACCAGTCTCATCCTCCAGCCTGGTGGCCAGGCAGCCTGCCCATGGCCCTTGGCACTTCTGGCAAAGCACAGAATTCTCTCACCGTTGCCACTGCCTTCTAAAGAAAGGGTCATCTTGACATGGGAACTTCGATTTACCTATGATGCAATTTCATTAGATCTTAAATTGGCACTAAAGTTTAAAATAATCTGATGGCAAGTAAACAGCTTCCCCAGCTGTGTCATACCACAGTTTTTAGCCTAAAACATGTTTGCAGCTGAGGTGTAAATTCAAGGTGATGGTGGTTGGAACTGGATGGGCAGAGAAGACTTTCAAAGGAGGGATTTCTGTTTTCTTTTTGCCCTTTAAATTCTTTAAAATCTGAAATAGTTTCAGGCTGTAGAAAAGTGTTAGAGCAGAGAGCTCCCCCCTCACCTTGACCAGATTGCCCAGTTTTATGCTCTGTCTGTGCTCCCTGCCCCCACCCGTCTCCAGCTTGATACCACATCACCACTGATACACACAGCCATCCGGCCAGTGGACCATCTGCGTCTCCCCCGTCCCAGCCACGTCTCTCTCTTTCCAGCCCCAGAAGCCTGCTGTGGCCGTATCTTCACACTGGAAAATTCCTTAGTCTTTCGCTGTCTCGTGTCTTTGACAGTCAGAGATTCCAGGCCTTTGCTTCTGTAGCATGACCCTCAACCCCTCGCCCGTGCGGGCTGCCTGGGCTGAGCGTCAGTCCAGGGGCACAGGATACCAAGCCGTCCTGCAGCTGTCGGTGCCAGCCGTGGCCACCTGGTGAGCTGGGTGTCTGTAAGGTTTCTCCAGTGTAAACTCCCCAGTTAAAAGTTTGTCTTGGATGAGCATGTTGTGGGGCAGTGTAGGATATAACAGGAAACACTTTGATTTGAGGATAAGGCCATGAGTGCTGGAGAGGGCCGTGGGGCTGGGAGACCCTCCAGGCTCAGCGTGGAGGGCTGTGCCCTGTTGGTGAACCACAAGGAAGCGCTGTAGATGATGCTGGTTTGAGTCGATGCATAAAAGTTTTGAAAACGAATCACCGTTTCTTTACAACATGCCAAGTATATGTTCACTTCGATAAATGACTGCCTTTATGCAGCTTGTGTATTTTGCCCACTTTGTTCAAATCCTGGAAATACTGTCCTCGCGCTGGGGACCTGACACAGCTCCACGTTCAGGCCTCACTGACCTGTCACAGGTCATACTTGGCTCTTGGTTTGTCGCATTTTGCAGCCACCAGCAGTGATCTCCAGGTATTGATCTCTTTCTTTAGATCAGAGCAACAGTCTGCATGCGAGTGAAGGGGACTCCTGCTGGAGACGCTGAGCTCTGATCAGATTTAGTGAGAAGTGTAGAGACCCATGTACTGGAATAAGAACAGGCAAGCCTCTGAGGTTTGGTGGAACTTTTCGGAGGGTGGTGCACAAGAACCCAAGTTACAGATCTTACATGCAGTTTTGATTAAAAGTAAATAATCAAGAACCAGACCATTGTTCTTGACTTTAAACAGTTAAGTTTCTTCTTAAATGTTAAGGACAAACGTACCCATGATATGGTAAAATTTTAACCTTCGACTCCTTTTTTGCTTTATTTAGCACTTGCATTTTTCCTAACTCATTTAGGTATTAGAGTGTATTGGTTTGTATATTTATAAAATGTTACTTTTTGTAAAATGTAACTTCCACTGCCCTTCACTTCACCAAGTACTATATGCCAAGAAAAACAAAGAGCAGAATGTGGAAAAAATGAGCCAGCTTGATCTTTGAAAAATTACAGCAGGTTAAGTCCTGTTTTTGATAGTAAATGTTGATTTTCATCTTTTATAGATATTGTTCCTCTGTGGGACAAGGTTTGACTGCCTGAAAGCTGACAACACATTTTTAGACAAAACATACAACTTAAGTAAATTAATTCACCTGGTTCTATAGTTAAAAAATTCAGAACTGTATCATATACCATAAACTCATATATACTAATTGTTTTTGTACTTATATTATATGTGAATAAT
>SJYQ01104804.1:82109-124211 GCA_006410935.1 Redunca redunca | reverse complement strand
ATTTGGCTATTTCAATTTTTTATTTTATTAAAAATATGAAATGAGTTAAATTGAAAAACTTGTTTTCTGCTGGTTATTCTGTACCATTTAAAAATCTTTTGTTTCTGTATAGTAGAACAGTCCCCTTTATAAAATTCTAACATTTTTCCCCATATAGTTCTTCTGTACTTAAAAAAGACAAAGACATTTTGCCAGAAGTTACTAAAATGTGTCATATGATATCTTTCATGTGCTTAAATAATACCTTTTAAATTGACACATCTGTGAACAACACACTGAAATAAAGTCAAGTTCTTTCTGAAAGTTTTATTGGAGAGGTGCTACCTGGGGGCACGCACTTTAAGTTCCACGGGGTCCAGTTTTGATACAACAGATGTTCTCCTACCTGGGATTTTTCTGGCCACTTCTGCTGGCATACTCTCTACCCCCAGTGACAGTATAGCAGTAGCACCAACAGAGATGGTTTAATCTCTGCTTACGGCTCCCAGAAGAAAGAGCTTTGCTTAATGCGGCCCCTCGTGTTAGGGTGAGATGACGTGCTCACGCACGCAGTCACTTCCAGCTGCCCCTCCAGCTGACCAGGCCTGTTGTTCTAACCCAGTAACGATTCCTGCTCTTGAGCTCTGTCAAACAGTTGCACAAAGATCAAGAAAGATGAGTCGGAATATTCTTGCTGAGATCACTTATTCTCAGTAGTAGCATATTAGTGGTGTTGCGTGCATGCCTTTGGGAACATGGTGCAAGCTGGGAACCCACTGGTCATTCTGTATTGTGGTTTAAGATGGGAACAGTGGCTTGAGACAGAGGGTGACTTTTTGCCAGTGGGGAAGTCCCAGGGCTTGCGGTCCAGGGCTGGTGTGGTAGGTCTCTTAGTAAGAGGATCTCTGGATCCTTTTGTCATTTTGCTTTGCCTCTTTTAGCAGGTGGGCTACTGTCCTTATGGTTGCCTCAAGGTCATCAGTAGCTGCTGAAGCACCAGCCATCTCCACCAAGTTCTTGGGACCAGGGAAGAGAAATAGGCAAGGGGGAATGAGCATATTCAACCTCCTAGACAGCTTTCTTGGAAGCCCCATTCAGCAGTTGTAATTACTGCATGTTGGCCACTCCTATTTAAAAGCAAGTCTAGGAAGTGCAGCTTTAGAGCTGGGGTATTGCTGTTCCTGACCATGGGGTTTGGCTGTGACAGAGAAGCTAGTGGACTCTGGGAGGCAGCGGTCAGTGTCTGCCCCACACCTTCTGATCTGTAGCCTTACGACGTGTTTACCAAGTCATATGCTCTGGTGAGCATTTCCTGACTTACATGTTTTATAAGGAGTAAAAGGCAGAGGGAATATTTGTAAGCAGTTCTTTCTAGGTTCTGTACAGATGTAAAATGTGTAACTTGGAGTATTGGTCCTCAGTCCTGAGAAATGCTGCACCCCCATTGTTTGACTGAAACTTTATGATACCTGCTGAAATAAAATGTATGGGGTGGTAATCTATTTTCAGAAAAAAAATTGTCTATATAAGTTCAGTTCAGTTCAATTCAGTCGCTCAGTCGTGTCCGACTTTTTGCACCTCCATGAATCACAGAACACCAGGCCTCCCTGTCCATCACCAACTCCCGGAGTTCACTCAAACTCATGTCCATCAAGTCGGTGATGCCATCTAGCCGTCTAATCCTCTGTCGTCCCCTTCTCCTCCTGCGCCCAATCCCTCCCAGCATCAGAGTCCTTTCCAATGAGTCAACTCTTCGCATCAGGTAGCCAAAGTATTGGAGTTTCAGGCTCGGCATCAGTCCTTCCAAAGAACACCCAGGACTGATCTCCTTTAGAATGGACTGGTTGGATCTCCTTGCAGTCCAAGGGACTCTCAAGAAGTCTTCTCCAACAGCACATGTGCTACAGTATAAATTAGAGACAAAAGAAAAGGTAATTTATGATAAAATGTGTTTCAGTCTACACATACCTGAGTACAGCAAATAGAAGATGATTAGGTATTCAGGTGCTGGCCATGCATTTAAAGCCTTTGTCAGTATGGCTGCGACTGGATGTGCATTATATCTGTGACTCCAGTACTGAGAACGGTATTTCCGTACTGGTATTTTATTAATAAAGTGCAACTCCCGTAGAGCTTCAAAGAAAATCAAGCATGCCTTCCTTTGATTAACATGGTAACCGCATTCCTGGAAAAGCCAGCGTGTATTAAGAGCAGGTGGAAAAAAGAAAAGGAAAAAAAACCTCCTCATGTATACATCTGAGCCTAACTCATATTATTGGTTTGGCCATAAAGTTAGTGCAGGTTTCCCCAAATGAACTTTTTGGCCAGCCCGTACGAAAAGCAGGGTGGTGTTTGGTTCAGCGGTGATAGACTGCTTCTCTGAATCAGCCACAATAAATCCTCTCCCCAAAGTAGTTGTCATGCCTCCCCCCAAATCATTGTTATCAGAAGTGCCCGCACAAGTGTCAGCGATTCCAGAGGGCAGCTCTCTTCTTCGGAAGACTTGCCTTTCCCCTGTTTTTGTTTGTACACGTGCCTGACACAGCGCAGTCGTTTAGTTGTGTCTTTTCCCCTGTTCCCTTTGGTTATGTCAGCTTGCTTTGTTTCTGCTTCCGTTTTGCTAACTTGATGTATGAGATCAGTTTTAATCTGCAAGGTCTGATAGCACCAGCCTTCTTAAGGAAGAGTCAGCACTTCCAATAGAGGTCTCAGGTTCAGTTATTAGAAAACAAAGATGTCACATTCCAGCACGATTTCAGTTGTAAGAGGATTAAAGGAAGAGATTAGAAAATTCCCCAGGCCTCTCACTCGCCCCCAGGTTTTGGCTTCCTATGGCCGGTTCCACTCACCCACTGTCCCCATCTCCTCTGTGGTAAGACGCTGCCCCTGAACCCGTTTTATGTCTGTCAGCAAGGCCCTCTTTTGTTCCTCCTTTTCATGGATACCTGAGGAGACGTTCCAAAGAATCTGAGCACAAAGGCCCTGGTCCTGCGGGTGGGCTTAGGAAGCGCCCGAATCACGTGTACTTCATGCGCATCACATCCTTCTGTCCAGTCTGATCGAGCTGTTTCTATCACACCTGGCATGACCATTCCTAAGTTTAAAAATAGATAATGCTTTTCTTTCTGTATTCCACCCACACCTTTCCTTAATTTTTTTTGGTTAGTCTGATGGCTTTCATTTAACTGTACTTGGATAGTTAACTGTTAGAGTACTGAAATCTCCTTTAAAAATGATGGCTGTTTAATTAAAATAACTTCTTTTAAGTTAGTGAACTAAATTAAAATGGCACTTTAGTTTTCTTTTTATTTTGTGAAGTAAAATTGCTATCCAACTATGTCACAAAGTGTAAGTACATATTTATTGCCTGGTGCTAGATTAGTCTTTTTTTTTCCCCCTTAGATTTCAAGATTCAGCTTTAAAATTTTGCTCCATTGTAATTGTTGTGTTCTCTCTAATACAACACAAGAAAAGTATTACTTTTAACTTTCAGTTTGCGGGTAGTCCAGCAGTGAAATTGTGTCAGCCCGTACGCCATTTGGGGCTTTGCAGGTGGCGCTGGGAGTAAAGAAACTGTACAGTGCAGGAGACAGTCCCAGGGTCAGGAAGATGCCCTGCAGGAGGGCATGGCAACCGACTCCAGTATTCTTGCCTGGAGGATGCTATGGACAGAGCAACCTGGTGGGCTAAGGTCCTGGGGTTGCAAAGGGTTGGACACGACTGAAGTGACCTAGCATGCACGCACACATGCACGCATATGTTATTTAAGACAGAATGGTGGTGTGCGTGAGTCATTTAGTCGCATCAGGCTCTGGGACCCCGTAAACTGTAGCTTGCAGACTGCTCTGTCTGTGGAATTCTTCAGGCAGGAATACTGGAGTGGGTTGCCATTCCCTTCTTCAGGCGATCTTCCCAACCCAAGGATCAAACCCAGGTCTATCCCGTTGCAGGCAAATTCTTTACCCTCTGAGCCACCAGGCAGAACACCATACTTATTAAGACCAGCATCTACTACAGTGCTTTGTGAAAATTAAAAGTCCTTTTATTTTAACTCTGTGATTTGCCACATTTGGTTTTGTGACGTCATTGAATAACTGATGAGTTTGTTCTAAATTTTATTTTAGTCTTTATAAAATGTGCCTTTGAGTGAAACTCTGATTTACGTTTCGGTGTGGGTGTGTGTAGGTGAGCGTGTGTCTGTGCAGGCCTGCTGCGCTCTGGAGGGCGGGCTCCGTGGTGTGGCCTGGGCAGAGCCACGCTTCTGGAGCAGCCGCCAGCTTATAATGGCACATGTGTCCCACCGGCAGGTGAGCCAGGACGGGAAGTCCCTGCTCGACAAGCTCCAGCGGCCCCTGACACCCGGCAGCTCCGACTCGCTCACGGCCTCGGCCAACTACTCGAAGGCCGTGCACCACGTCCTGGACGTCATCCACGAGGTGCTGCACCACCAGCGGCAGCTGGAGAACATCTGGCAGCACCGCAAGGTGCGGCTCCACCAGCGGCTGCAGCTGTGCGTCTTCCAGCAGGACGTCCAGCAGGTGAGCAGGGGGCCTCCTCGCTGGGGCGCCTGGTGCTGGGGGGCCCCCACGTGTGGGTGCGGGTGTCCTCACAGGGGTCCGTGTGGTGGCGCCGCTTCTCCTGGGAGCTACTTGTGCTGGGTGAGAGTATAGGTGCGGGTGTCATAGAGGAGACCCGTCTGTGCTCGAGAAAGTGAGATAGGCCCGATGGGGGAGAGAAGAATACACACATGCACACACACACACAGCTTACACGCACAAATGCGTGTGCACACACGTGTGCAGCTTCTGTCTCACCATGCGTGAGAGCCGCGCTCTTGAGCACGCGTGTTCAGGCTGCTCACGCCCTGAGCTCGTGTGCCTGGAACACAGGAGAAGAGGCAGGATCTACCCCGGAGCCCCTCGGTTTCCGTCTGGCAGCAGCTCATCCTCAATTGCTTTTATTTGTGAGAACAGTGCCCCGGGTGCTCGTGCACGGTGCTGGGACAGTTTTAGGTCTGTCTCCACTTGGATTACTTAATCTTAAGCCAGTTGTGTTTCTCTCCCCACTTGGGAGGAAGTGCCATCTCAGGGGCTCGGGAGTGCTTCATAAATAGTTGTCTAATTAACATAAAGTAGGCTTTTACAAAAGACCATCCACTTCTAAACAGTGGACACCTTTGTTGTTGAATTTAAGAGTAAGCCCCGTCCTGGTACTGTGTATTCCCTATGAAATAAGAAAGATTGTCCTGCTACCAGGGTCTTGAGGATTAAAGCTTGGGGTGGGGGGTGGCTTATAAAATATGACATAGTTTTAGTAAGAAGATAAAAGTCATGTCTTTGCCCTAAAACAGAGGGGAAGGCAAGGGTGTAGATGAGGTGTCACTCGCGGTGAGGAGTTCTGGGTGTGTGGGGAAACCCATGGCATCCAGGGAGGTGGCTTGAGGCCACAGTGATGGGTTGGGGACAGAGCCTCCCCCGGACCCGAGAGTGGCTCAGGCTGCAGCCCCCCGAGTGCCGCCCGAAGGTGAGGGGTGCCCGCTGTCGGGGCTGACGTGTGGGGGTGCACGTGAGTCCTCCACACACACTGACCACCCTTCTGCGCTTAGTAGGAGTCTGGTGAGTTCCAGATCCTTTTAGTTACTCTCTCTGTGTATATATATTTAATCATGTATTTACTTATCTGTTTCTGGCTCTGCTAGGTCTTCACTGCTGCGCAGGCTTTCTCTAGTTGCAGGGAGCAGGGTCTGCTCTCTAGGGATGGTGCTCTTCACTGCTGTGACTTCTCTTGGTGCAGAGCACAGGCCCGGGGGCACGTGGGCTCAGTCTCTGTAGCTCCTGGGCTCTCGAGCACAGTCTCAGTAGTTGTGGCCCACGGGCTTCGTTGCTCCACAGCATGGGGGATCTTCCCGGATCAGGGGTCAAACCCGGGTCTCCTGCATTGGCAGGTGGGTTGTTGACTGCTGAGGCACCAGTGAAGCATCTATGTTTTTAATTTTTGCATAGTTTGCCTTGATTCTACTGATGGTTTTTGAGTTCTCTGCAGGGTGCATGATCAGAATGCGTTAGGAATCATCATATGGATGCAGTGTGTGCCTCGTTGCAGTGTGGTATTGGTCATAGAAGGCGACTGGCAGGGAAAGAAGATGGAGGAGTCATGGTCTTGGCATTACCATGAGAACTGAAGTTGTGAGGTTGAAAGCACCATTATTAGTTTCTCTTAATTGTCCCCGAACTGTCACAGACTGTGAAATATTAACAGTTTCACTGTAATTATTAAAGGATTTTCTTGCTGCATCCGTATCCCTTGGATCAGGTGTTCATTGTGTATCCACCGGCCAGCACGCACTCTGGACCCGTGACAGGAGCTGTCCTCCGCCTTCTCCAGCTCTCAGAGCTCCTTGGGGTGTCCGGTCGCATAGGAATAACCTCCTGGGCCTCTCCTGCTTCAGAAAAGGAAGCTTTGGGGAACAGGCTGACGAGTCTGACCACCTAGCTTGGTGCCAAGCACTAGCTGTGCTCGAATTTGAAAACAGCCAACATTAATTTTTCTAGGTAGAAAGGTAATTATGATAATTGCAAAACCAGTTCATTAAGCCGGCCATGTTTTTTCTCAGGAACCAGAACAGGGTTGGATGTGGGCAGGAGAAGGTGTTTTGCAGTCCACGGCTCTGTGAGCATTCCATAGAAATAATAATTGCTCTTGAAGGGAAACGTTTTGTCGATTAAATGATCGGGAATGGTTTGGACTCGTTATACAAACAGGAAACTGCTCTGTCGGTTTGGCTTGTGAGGCAAGAAACCAAGTTGATAGCATGAAGCTGAGCAGGCAACTGCCCGCAGAGGATTCTGTAGGATGTCAGAACTGAAAATGTGTTTCTGAAACTCGAGAAGTTAATCACACACAGGGAAAAATTCTGCTCTCTTGAGCGTGGGCCAGGAAAGGTAAGCTGAGGATAAGCGAAGAAAATAGTAGAGCTTTAGAAAGATGCCGTCAGCAGAAGATACACTTGTAAAGACCAAAGCAAAGTCCACAGAAGCATAATAAGCCAGTTAGCCAACCCACGTGCGGTTTTGTCGGCTTGCTTTGGGTCGCGAGGCGGCGTCTGTAAATACTGAGGAAGAAGAAAAAGAGCTTCCACACGAGCGGTGAGGATGAAGATGTTCTTGTGAAGACAGCCCTCCCAGAAGAATGTAACCCCATCTGCAAATGATTTCTTGCAAGAAACATGCGAGACCACTAACAGCGAGTGCCCCCAAGGAAGGGAAGGCTTGGGGGGATGGTGTTTGATTTTTAAAACATGTGTAATTTTGGTTTAGTGGTTAGTTTTCTTTTGTGTGTTTATTTTTATAACAAGCAAAGGCAATTTCATAATTTCTGTGTGGACAGTATTTGGGGTGGGAGTCAGGCGCTGTGGGGTGGGAGGGCTTGAAGTGCTGTCCCAGAGTGCTGACCCTGGGTCCAAATCAAAGGATGGGGGTGGGGCAGGCAGCTGGAAGGCTCGCTGAAGACTTCCCCAAACACATGTCCTACCTACTAGACAGTATTAACCTTGGTCATCGTTAGCTTAAAAATGAAACAAATACCGTTTGTCATTCCCAGGTGGTGCTGGTGGTAAGAACCCACCTGCCAGTGCGAGAGACTTAAGAGACGGGGGTTCAGTCCCTGGGTGGGAAATATCCTGTGGAGGAGGAAATGGCAACCCACTCCAGTATTCTTGCCTGGAGAATCTCATGGACAGAGGGGCCTTGCTGGTTGCAAGGAGTTGGACATGACTGAAGTAACTTCGCATGCACACATGTCATATGTCTTCGTGGTCACCTAGTATACCTATTCCTTTAGCCCCTGGTTTACTCTCAGGGCAGCTCTCAGTGGATGTTTGGATGAATGAATGAATGAAGACTTGTGTGACTGCCTGGCAGTGGTTTTCAGTTTAGGACCAGCTTCAGTTTACCATAACGACACGCTGCATTGTTGCTGCACTCCTTCATGTGGGGTGGGAGTGTTGGAAGCAGGCCATAGCAGGAGGCCAGCAAACGCGTTCTCCCACTCACTGGTGTGCTCTGCCCGTCTCTCGGCTTGGTGGATTTAGTGGCTTCACCATGTTGCGTGAGGTGAATGGGCCCCAGAAACCCGCTTTCCTGAAGTAGGCTGACTCTTCCCAAAAAAGCCCCTCTGACGGGGAGATCTTCTCCTAAAAAAGCCTGTGGGTCCTCCCCTCTTGTCCCACTGCAGCCCTTTCAGGTGTTCGAGCATCACCCTCGCTGAGTTATATCTTGGAAAAACTCCTCTCCAGATGGGTGTTGTACTACTAGCTAATACTCTGGGGGAAAAAATGGTCAAGCAGATCTAGTCCACTCTAGATTTGTCTTGTCCATGCGTCATTCTTTTTTTTTTTAAATAAATACCTAAAATTAAATGTGTGATATTCTGAGAGATAAACATGTTGACTAGCTCAGTTTTGACTTGCCTAGTGAGAGTGGGCTGTTTAATAGTCCAGTGAGTTAGCCCATAACATGCTCAGAATAGCGCCTATGTCTTTGCCTGTTGTAGAGTATGATTTTGCCAAGGCATGAACTTGATCTTGCCCATTGAGGTGCTCCCCAGATGAGGGAGTAAATAAAACTAGGCACCCTCACGGGGGTCATCTAACTACCATGCATGTGCCATCTAAGGGGACATCTCTGTGCTATAAGGACTTAGGGGTTCCAAGAAGCTGTGTCCAAACCCTCAAACATCAGGGATACAGCGTGTAATCAAGATGATGGCTCCTGTATATCACTATGTAAGTGCCAATTTGCCAGGTGCCAGGAAGATCTTCCTGGGAGATGCACGGTTTGAGCTGGTCTTGGATGGATGGGTGGAAAGTCAGGCGGTTGATCATTGGAGGAGAGACGAAATGGCAGAGTCATTTCTCCACCCAGCTGTCTGAAGAGCTGGGTGGGGGCAGGTCTGGAACGGTGACCCCCACGCCTAAGGCTCTGGAGTTGTTTCTGTGAGCTTTGGGACACACTGAGGTCATGGTTTTGTGAACCTGAGTGCCCGTTCCTGTCTTCTTTAGCGGTCTCGGCCAGCCCGCAGAGGGTTAGCGCTTCCCCATTTCACCACATCAGGGTCAAACTCACAGGCTGTGGGTTTTGACTTGATTCTCTGGTAGCAGAGGACGGGTTGGCTTAAAACTCAACATTCAAAAAACTAAGATCATGGCATCTGTTCCCATCACTTCATGGCAAATAGATGGGGATACAATGTAAACAGTGAGAGACTGTCTTTTGGGAGCTCCAATTTCACTGTAGATGGTGACTGCAGCCATGAAATTAAGATGTCTGTTCCTTGGAGGAATAGCTATGACCAACTTAGACAGCATGTTAAAAAGCAGAGGCATTACTTTGTCAACAAAGTCCGTCTAGTCAAGGCTATGGTTTTTCCAGTAGTCATGTATGGACGTGAGAGTTGGATTGTAAAGAAAGCTGAGTGCTGAAAAATTGATGCTTTTGAACTGTGGTGCTGGAGAGGACTCTTGAGAGTCCCATGGACTGCAAGGAGATCAACCCAGTCCATCTTAAGGAAATCAGTCCTGAATGTTTATTGGAAGGACTGATGCTGAAGCTGCAACTCCAATACTTTGGTCACCTGATGCAAAGAATTGACTCATTTGAAAAGACCCTGATGCTGGGAAAGCTGGGAAAGATTGAAGGCAGGAGGAGGGGATGACAGAAGATGAGATGGTTGGATGGCATTACCGACTCAATGGACATGAGTTTGAGTAAACTCCAGGAATCGGTGATGGACAGGGAGGCCTGTCGTGCTGCAGTCCATGGAGTCACCAAGAGTCGGATACAACTGAGTGACTGAACTGAGCTGAACTGAGAGGATGGAATCCACTCATGCTGGAATGATGGCTCTGGTTGTAGGGTGAGAAGTGCAGTGTGAGAGCAAGATTGCAGGCGAGGAACTAGGCTGGGTCCCCATCACGGACCAACATGCAAGTCAGGGGCTCTTAGAGGAAGGGATGAAGGTCCAGGGGGCAGTGGGCTGTGTCTTTTCTCTGGTGTTTTTGCCAAGTGTCTGGTGTAATAGATAGTATTTGTTGAAATGAATGAATAGATGAAGAAGTGGAAGAAGTTCCCCGATTTAGCTAATTGAAAACTATCTGGGGTTAAGGTCTCTGTGTTTAGAATGGGGGAGAGTTGGCCCTGCAATGGAGTCATCATCTAACTGGGAGATCCTCATGAAGGAATCTTCATGGTTAATGTTGGGGAGTAAGGGGTGACTGGAGAAGGGAGGGATCATTTCCTTGCCTGGGAACGTTGCCAGCATGCGAGATCCTTAAAATATTAAAGATTTCGGCCCCTTGAACACAAAGAAATGGGTTTCAGGTCCACAGAGAAGCAAGTCACGGTTCCACCTTGGGTCCCGGGCTGCTAGGCTTTTGCCAGCTAGGTTTTTGACATCCCTCAGTGATGCCTGACCCTACAGATTCCACCCACACTGGGCCTGGCTCTTCAGGGATGGTCCCTGCACCTCACTGGTCCTGTGCTTGTTAATTGAAGTCAGAGAATGGGTTTTCTCATCAGGATCATTAGGAAACCTTGAGATTTAATATCCTCTTCTGTTTACATTCCCACAGTCACAGATCTGATTGCATCTCCTGATAAGAATGGTAACGTGAAAGTGAAGTCGCTCAGTCGTGTCTGACTCTTTGCGGCCCCGTGGACTGTAGCCCACCAGGCTTCTCCATCCATGGGATTCTCCAGTCAAGAATACTGGAGTGGGTTGCCATTTCCTTCCCCAGGGGATCTTCCCGACCCAAGGATCAAACCCAGGTCTCCCGCATTGTAGGCAGCCGCTTTAACCTCTGAGCTACCAGGGAAGAATAGTTAGGTGATGGCCATCTTTCCTGGAGAGTCTCTCAGGTAGAGTTAGGGAGTCCTGGAGCGAATGTTTGCTTAGGGATTGGGAACCTCAGCCTTTTTGGCACTAGGCACCTATTTTGTGGAAGACACTCCAGGGACCAGCGTCGGGGGACAGTTTCGGGATGATTCAAGCACATTATGTTTATTATGCACCTTTTTTTTCTTTATTATTACATCAGCTCCCCCTCAGATAATCAGGCATTAGATCCTGGAGCCTGGGGACCCTTGTCCTAAGGGGACAGTGCCCAGGGATAACTATGTGTGCACATGTGTGTCTGTGTATTTCTGTAGCTGTGTGTGTATATCTATAGTTCAGGAGCTAGACTTAAGCTATGCATAACATCTGGACCTATTTCCTGGATAACATCTGGAAATATTAAGATGTTTCTTGGACAACTTTGGACTATTTTATTTTAGGTTGATTTCCAAATTAAGAATGGGAAAAGTAATTTTTTAAAGTTTGGGAAATTCCTAAAGGGGTCAGCCTGTCTTGGTGGTGATGGTTTGGTTGGAGTGTGATGGGAATATCCAAGGTGAGGGCTTCCCTGGTGGCTCAGATGGTAAAGAATCCATCTACAATGCGGGAGACCTGGGTTTGATCCCTGGGTGGGGAAGATTCCCTGGAGGAGGGCGTGGCACCCCACTTTAGTATTCTTGCCTGGAGAATCCCCATGGACAGAGGAGCCTGGTGGGCTATAGTCAGGGGTCACCAAGGGTCAGACATAACTGAGCGACTAAGCACAGCACATCCGAGGTGAAACTTTGTGAGTAACCACCTACCTACCTCCTTTCTTTCCTGCCTCCTTCCCTGAGGTGGTTCGTTGTCCTTAAAAAATTGTATGTACTTATGTAATTAAAGCTAGGATAATATCAGGAGGAGTGAGCTGTTTTTTTTCCAGGAGATGGGTGGATGGATGATGGAAAAGCTTAGAAGCCTGCCAGCTTCTTCCTGAGGCTTTTCCTCCCGATTCTGCCCGTGCTCCCTTCTGGCCAAGAAGGTGTGCGTGGAGGGCGGCTCCTTCCTTCCCGGGCTTTCGTGGCAGTTAGGCAGAAGGAGCTCTTGCAACGCAGGGCAATTGGTTCTGAATCATATGTTTGCTCTGTGTAGCTGGACTGTGATACTTTAAAAAAAAAAAAAACAAAACTTCGTTTTCAGGTGAGCCTTAGGCTTAGTCTACTTTGAAATGTTTCAGAACCTGTTTTTTCAAATGTATTCGTTTATGTTGTCTGTGCTGGGTCTTCATTGCTCCCAGGGGCTACTTTCTGGTCGTGGTGCTCAAGCTTCTTGTAGCGGCTCCTCTTGTGCAGCTCACGGGCTCTAGGCCCGCGGGCTCTGGGGTTGGGGTTCTCGGGCTTCGAGTGCAGGCTCAGTGTTTGGGACACAGGAGTTCAGTTGCTCCTCGGCACGTGGGATCTTCTCAGACTTCCCAAGGAAGTCCTGGAAACCGTTAAAAAAAATGGTTAGGAGTAAATTATATTTATGGAAGAAGCTTAATTCTAATTTTGAAATACGTTGATGCAAGAAATGGGGAGCTGTGGGCTCTGCTGGAGAGGAATAGAGAAATGGCAGGGACCATTGGTTGTCAGGCCCTGGTGAATGCTGAAACTAGAAGGTTCCTCCTCCTCCCCTCAGTCCCCAAGAGCCCACAGACGCGTGTTGAGTTTTGTGTCTGTTTCATTTCACTGTAATTGTTACACCACATACATCAGTTCAGTTCAGTTGCTCAGTTGTGTCCGACTCTTTGCGACCCCATAGACTGCAGCACGCCAGGCCTCCCTGTCCATCACCAACTCCCGGACCTTACTCAAACTCATGTCCATTGAGTCGGTGATGCCATCCAACCATCTCATCCTCTGTCATCCCCTTCTCCTCCCGCCTTCAGTCTTTCCCAGCATCAGGGTCTTTTCAAATGAGTCAGTTCTTCACATCAGGTGGCCAAAGTATTGGAGTTTCAGCTTCACCTTCCAATGACTCTTCAGGACTGATTTCCTTCACGATGGACTGATTGGATCACGCCTCGTACATCACAGAATTCAGAGCCGGAGGGCCCTGTGATCAGGTCAGGTCTGTATTTGCCATCATTGCTTTCAGCCTTGTAATTACTTTACAAGCAGGGAGTGAAGTTAAGCAATCTGTAAGATTTCTTGCACAGCTGACCTTTTGACTTAGATGCTGAGACCATTGTCTGTGTCTTAAGTCTCGGGGGCTCCCTGTGGAGTGACCTCAGCCTTGGAACTGTCATGGTGCCATTAAAGGGCACTGAAGTACAGAGGAACGAGCTTGCCCCACATCCTCTGAACAGCGAGGAGGCATCAACTTCCCAGCCTTGTTCTTCTGCCTATAAAGAAAGACCGACTTTTGCCCTTTTCCTGGCCTCGTTGTTCTTCTTGGGGAGGTCGTCACAAGGCAGGGAGATGGCAGCCACCCCCATGGACAGCTGAGTGAGGGAGGGACTGGCTGCCCTGCCTTGATGGAGCTCCTGATTGGAAATATTTTTGCATTTTAAATAGGAAGTTCTACAAGCTTGTCTTTCAGATGCTCCTTGGGCAGGTGCGTTCGTTCAGGATTCTTCAGCCATCTGGGAAACCTGTGAGGAACAAAAGCCTCGTAGGGAAGTTTGGTTTTGACTATGATCTTTTTTGTTCAGTTGCTAAGTCATGTCCTGGATTTTATAATTGCCTGCCGCTGTTTTCAAAATGCGCTTGGGATTTGTAGTCTTCTTTGATTTTCTTTCATGTTTGTTGGAAATATAGTTTCACCTGGTATTTATAATTCTGTCTAAAAGAAACCACTAGAAAAATTGTAGCCCATTTGTAATCCTGAGTGGTCGGATCATAATAGCTTTTCTTTCCAACTGATGCTTTCTGAAGGCTAAGAAAAACAAATTCGTATTTTTTTTAAACAAAGACTGTGTTTTGCTTCCTCCAGCTCTTTCTATGGACTAGTGATTGTCTTTTACTTCTTGAAATTGTGCCTTGAAGTCTGCATTGAGTTATCAGTCCTTATCAGGTGTGCTGTTTAACAAACCTTGTTTTTCTTTCTACAGAACTATTGAGGAATATACAGAATATTTTGTAGTTGTAGTTTTAAAAAAGTGTCTCCTAGCCCTTCGTGCAGGTGGACAGTAGCATGGGTGTTACATATCTCTTGACTCTTTTCAAACTTAATATATTAATAGTTGATCCCAGTCTTCTGCCTGGCGCTGTTCTGGTGCCCAGAGGCCCGTTCTGTCCACTGAATCCATTCTTTGAAGTGGAGACATCATGAAGTTGTCACTGGACATTTCTTTAGGACTGAGAGGGGCACCTGTGTTCCGTAATGTGTGCTAAGAGACTGTCACGTAAGCAGTACAGCAGCTTGATGTCAGTGGTGAAGGCGGCGTTACCTACTAATGGTGGTACTGAAGGTCTCTCTAATCTCAAGAAAGAACACTGATGTACCAAGTGCCTTGGTTAAAGAGTGATGGAACGTTCGTAGCCTGCACTCCCGAAGAACCTGACACGAGATGAAAGCTGCCACAGGTGGTGGTCTGTGAATGCGGACGGCTCATGTGCTGTGTGCTTGGCACGCTGGGTATAAGGTGACTGGCAGCTCACATCCCCATTGTCCCCACTGAGCAGGCAGGAAGCTGCAGCTCAGGGGACTAGAATCGAGGTGAGGGAGGGGGAGCTTGCAGGCGGACTGGGAGGCTGCCCTGACAGATAGACGGATCGAGTAGGAATGACTGAGATGCTGGGTGACAGGCAGAGTGTGGTGTTGACAAGAGGGGCAGAAGTGAACGGTGGTAACAAGGAGAATGCGTGTCTTCGTCCTGAGCACCTGCTGCGAGACTGCACGTGCAGACCCCACCTCACCCTCCACCATGGGCGTGTGCACACCCACACACCCCCACCCCCACTCATTCTACAAGGGTCTTTACACATCCCCACCCCCACTCATTCTACAAGGGTCTTTATACACACCCATCCCCACTTATTCTACTGGGGTCTACACACACACACACACACCCCTACTCGTCCTACAAGGATCTTTACACACACATACACACCCCTGCTCATTCTACAGGGGTCTTTACACACCCCCACTCATTCTGCAAGAGTCTTTACACACACACATACACACCCTCTCATTCTACAAGGGTCTTTACACACACACACACACACACATCTACTCATTCTAAAGGGTCTTTACAGAGGACCACCGGCGATTTATTCAGGTTCCAGCCCGTTTTCTTTACAAGCACTGCTGGCTCGCTAAGCTCTGGGCAGAAAGGCCCCTGCCCTCAGTCAGGCCAGAAGGTCACTGGCGTGGAGCAGAGGAGGACGAGTCCAGTTGTTCCTGGACAGTGGGCTCTAGCCCCTTCCAGCTGCCTGTTTCTAGCTGACTGTGCACAGCTGACCTGTCTACAGTGCAGGTGACAGGGCGAGGGACCGGTTTTGTAGAACCTCAGATTAAGGCTACTTTTATTCGGGTTTTTGAGTGAAGTGCCATTGGCATGCAGCATCAGGTTAGTGTCAGGCGTGCTCTGTGGCGGCCGACGTTTGCACGCACCGTGAAACGATCTCCGTGATAAGCTGGGCGCCCGCCTGTCTCTGTGGAGCTGACCGCAGTATTGCCAGTGCTATGGTTTCGCCCTCTCCCCGAGGTGCCTCTACTCTGCAGTCTGCCTGCAGGCTTGAGTGACTGGCCCTCTTCCAGGGTGCCTTCTAGACCACTGTCCGGGCCACGCAGCCCCAGTCAGTTCTGGAGTCCAACCAACATCGTTTGAATCTGTATGCTTGGTTACCGTGGTTACCAGTTACCGAGTCCCAGGTGACGCCGGTACTTTTGCAACATGTGAAACACGTGAACAAGCGCCTTCGGTATTTAAATAACATCTTCGTGAAAGTTTCTAGCTAAAGGCATGACTGACTGAGCTTTTTTGCTGGTTCTCCCCTCTCCATCAGAGAGACGGATGTGTCTTTGATGTTGTCTAAATGTTTTGTTTGATCCTGCGTGCAGTTTCTCAAGTACAGAAGCCAGTGAACTGCTCGGTTCCAATCATGACCTTAGAAACACTGGGTTGCCTTGCTTTACCTTCACTCCTTTTCTTCAGTGTGGCGGATTTCAGCTGTCTAGAACTTTTATGTATTTTTGTTCATGAAATATTCAGCTTTCACAACAACTTAGTTTATAGAATAAATTATCCTCAAAGACCAGGGCAGAGGCATTTAAGTGTTTCATTTTCTTGAGTTTTATTTATGTGTTTTACTCTTAGACAGGAAAACATGAACTCAGTAGTTAAAACCTAGAATTGTCTGAGTCATGAAACTTTGAGCCTTATGTTAAGTTAAAGTGCTCCTCTGTGTCTTAATGACCATGATCCCACGGAAAACCCAGGCAGTGTGGGTGGTTCGGTGATGTGTAAACTGGGGTGAGATTTAACTGAATCATTGCATGTAACGTATATATAAGCAGATTTGCACTTATAAAGTAAGAGCTGATCACTCTTAATCGTGATGGCAAGTCTGAAGGAAGGTGTAATTCTCAACAAGTTAGTGTCTGGTTGCTTCCAGTTTTTTTCTCCTTTGTTTCTTTCGTCCTACAGAGTTTTGATAAGAGAGCTGTGTCTTTAACGGATAGCCCTTCACACTGGACAAGGCTGGCATGGTTTTTACGGCATGTGTGTCTGTGTTTCATTGTAGGTGCTGGACTGGATCGAGAACCATGGAGAAGCATTTCTGAGCAAACACACAGGTGTAGGGAAATCGCTCCATCGGGCCAGGGCTTTGCAGAAACGTCATGAGGATTTTGAAGAAGTAGCACAGGTAAGACCTTACCGTTTTCTACCAAAATATCTCTGCGGTTGGTTTTGAATTACAGTTTCAGCCCCAACTCTGATGACTTAGCTTCAGCAAGGCATGTTTGAGATGATGCCCAGATTTGCAGAGTGAAGCTGTCTCTGTCTGGGCACAAAGATGACTTAAAACAGTGGATCCTACGGGAAAATGTGATGGTCTTAAAATAGGAACACGTCTCGGAAGTTTTCGCCTTATTTATTGTATCGGTCTCTGTTGACTAATTTGTAAATGGGAGAATAGCAGTCTTTGAATGTCTATAATTATGGGCCAACGTTTCTTTCCCCTCTTCTCTTTCTTTTAAATGCTTGTGCTTCAGAAATAGGAGGCAGGGGTGTGGTTCGTCACAGCCTGGGAGTCTGAATGTCGACTATGATCCTCCCAGCAGGGTGACTTTGGAAAAGTCCCTTAACCTTTCTGAGGTTGACTCCCTGACCTGAGGAGTAGGCGTGGCGGGGGCTGCTGGAAGGAAAGGGAGGTCAGGTGTGTGTGATCCTGTCAGGGGTGGTGTATCTGGCCCAGGTCTTTACTGCAGCTCGCTATTTTTGGTAAACGTGCCTCTCCTTTTGCTTTCTGTTTTGAAAGAAAGAGGAGTGAAAGAGGGAGGGGCTGTCTCCCCATGATCTGTGTAGGAAGCTCTAGGAGCTGGGGTAAAAGTTGTTTTCAGAAGGAGTTGTGGGATGAATCCATCCTGAGACACCTGGTAAACCTGAGGAACACCGAAGGCAGAGTCTCAGCCTCCAGAGAGAGAAATGACAGCGTCCCATCCCTGAGAAAGACTCGAAGCTGACTTCTCACCCGTAATTGCAGATTCTGGAAGATGGCGGGATGCAGTCCTGAGGGAGAGGCACGCTGAACCTGGAATTCCACACCCAGTGGATGTCAGTTTGAGTGAGGCTGAAACAGAGGCCAATACTCGAGAGCTTACCAGTCATGTATAGGAGAACTGCAGTGCACGGCTTACTCAGAGCAACGGGAGCGCCCCCCCCCCGCAATATAAACTCCCCCAGTGCAGGCACTCGGTGGTGTTCGCGGCTCTGTCACTAGCACGTGGAGCAAGGCTGGTGTGGTGCAGCAGTGTTTGTTGAATGAATTAATTAAATGAATAAAAAGGAAGTATGAGAAGAAAGAGGGGCTTCCCAGGTGGCTCAGTGGATAAGAATTCGCCTGCCAATGCAGGAGATGTGGGTTCTATCCCTGGGTCAGGAAGATCCCCTGGAGGAGGAAAAGGCAATCTGCTCCATTACTCTTGCCTGGAGAATCCCATGGACAGAGGAGCTTGGCAGGCTCTTTTTGTTCATGGGGTCGCAAAGAGTTGGACAGAACTGAGCACAGGAGAAGAAAGGACCGAGATCGGCAGTGAGCATAGCAATTAGTAAATGTGTTTGTAAATCAAAGGATTGGCCATTTAGGCAAAAGACGACAGACTTGGGGGGAGGTTAAAAGCAAGATGGTAGAGCCTTTCCTCTACTAAGGGGATGACAGAGGACGAGATGGTTGGATGGCATCACTGACAAGTCGGACACGACTGAGCGACTGAACAACAGAGACTTCCCTGGCGCCAGTTGTTGGGAATCTGCCTTCCAGTGCAGGGGACGCAGGTTTGGTCCTTTGTTGGGGAAGTAGGATCCCACATGCTGCAGGGCGCCACAGCTACTGAGCCTGCGTGCTGCAGTGAAGACCCTTGTAGCCAATAAATGAATGCATCAAACCAAAGCAAAACCCCCCGCAAAGTAAGATGGAGCAGAGCCCTAGAGCCCTTGAACACAGAAGGTGGAGAGCTATCCTGAGGGGTATGGCAGGAGGTAGTGCTTATCTTAGATTTGTAAACTCCGGTGTGCGTGGTAGCATTGTTGAATGACGACGTCTATCCTAAAGACAGGATAGACAGCACCGCTTTCCTTAAGTATAAAGAAAAAACAACTGTAGAAAACCAGTTAAATAAAAACTTAGGAAAATGGGTCTGGTGGAAGTGAAAGAAAGAACAACAAAAATCATGTAAGAAATCCAAAATAAGACGTAGCGTGCGTTCGTGTACGTGCTAAGTCGCTTTGGTCATGTCCTTTTGTTTACGAACCTGTGGACTGTAGCCTGCCAGACTCCTTTCTGCCATTCTCCAGGCAAGAATACTGGAGTGAGTTGCCACGTCCTCCTCCAGGGGATCTTCCCAGCCTCGGGACTGAACCCATGTCTCCTATATCTTCTGCATTGGCAGGCAGATTCTTTACCACTAGCGCCACCAGGGAAGCCCAAGATGTAGCAGTTTGTCCCTAAATAGCAGCAATCACACGGAATGCAAAATAGATTATACTTGTTATATTATAGAGTCTCTGTATATATATATATATATATATATTTACTCATACTGTGTGTTATTTTCAAAGGGCACACCTAAAACATTAAATACCTAGGAAGTTTGAAAGTATTTTGCTGTTTGCTAAGTCATGTCTGACTCTTTGCCACCCGATGCCACGAAAGTATACGAAGTGTTAGAAAAAGATCCACAAGGCAAATACGAACCATTGGAAATTGGTGTAGAAATGTTGGTATTAAGCAAACAGACTTGAAAGCATAAAAACACTGGAAATAAAAAGAGCCTTCAGTTATAAAAGGAAGAGTATCTATATACATCTCATGATTTCATCTCAAAATCCATAACCCCAAATAAGCAGGAGTAATCAGCTATGTATTTCCATGGGTTTTACATCGCAGAGGGTTCACTTGTTTGCTGGATTTATTAGAAAACTGATGTGAGAGGTAGTCATGAGATAAGAAAGCAAACTGCGCTTCAATCCTGTTGAGTGAAAATGCCTCTTAAAAGTTTCCTCCTTGACAGCCTTCATGTGTAAGGTTAAAGTGACAGCCTAGCCTTCATCTTTCTTGATCTTAGAAGCAGGTTGGGAAAGGCTGTGTGTTCAGCAGCCTTCCTGCCCCCGGGGTGGGTGTGTGGACTTCCCTTTTCCACGTTACATGTGAGCTTCCTTCTTACGGATGCTGGTAAATATTTTGCCTTCCTCTTAGAGCTGAAGAAATGTGGGAAATGTGCTCTAATCTCCCCTTGACATTCCCATCAGATAAGCTCCTGCCACAGCCATGTGGCTTGAAGATGGATTTGAAATTCGGATCCTCTGAGCAAAGACGCCAGGCACCAAAGACCCTGCGAGGTGGGACAGCAAACAAGTAGTTTATTCACCGTGACTGTGGGCTCACCCGCCCAGCCCCTTCCTTGCACCTTCCTGAGTGCACCCCAGCGTTGTCTGCCGAGCATCCTCCTGTGCGGCCGGCACCCCGTGGACCCCTCCTTCCAATTCCTGTGGCTCCTTGCGTTCTTAATTAGGGAGCTCCCTTCTGTGGCCACCTTTGCCCTTTTCATGGTGAACTTACTTCCTCAGATCTAAGATGACCATCAGCACTTGTCAACAGTGGTGTTCAGGGGCAGCGGGGGTGGGACGCTTTCTTTGTGGGAGACGTTGGTGCCCTCAGGTCCCTTGGGGAGCCAAGGGTCAGCAGCAGCAGCCCGGGCAGAGGGCCGCCTTCACACCAGTTCCGGGAAAGGCAGGGCCTTGTCTGCTCCGTTGCCCCCTGATGTTCATGTCTTTTGTATCATCTTTGGCACCTTGTTCCTGAGATTCTAAAGGGTACCCACTTTTGCCTTTAATTGGAAGTCCTTAAGCTCAAATCTGAACTGTGCATGAAAAAAAACAAATCCCTTAAATGTAAGCACTTTTGCTCGCTTTACAGACATCTGCCCTGTTTCCCTCCCTCTAGTTTTCACCTGATCACTGGTTGTGTGCCAGGCATTCTGCCGGGCACTGGTGGGGCCACGGTCAGACACCCACCTCTCCTCTCGGGGACCTCTCTCCTTTACAGACCCGCCTGGGTGGGAGGAGGCTCTGAGCGCTCCACCCTGACCCTGGCCACCTGTGCCCCCGCTCACCCCAGTGCCGGGACCTGTCTGCTCACCTCTGGCCTCTTTTTCCAGCATCTCCCGCTTCTCGTTCTCTTAGCTCTTTTCTTTCTGGGATGAATATTTACCGACCCTCCCCTCCCTTGGTAGCTCAGAAGATAAAGGGTCCACTGGCAATGCAGGAGACCCAGGTTCAATCCCCTGGAGGAGGGAATGGCAGCCCACTCCAGTATTTCTTGGCTGGAAAATCCCATGGACAGAGGAGCCTGGTGGGCTACAGTCCATGGGGTCACAGAGGGTCAGACACGACCGAGTGACTCACTTGATTCTGCTCCATATTTTTAGAGACCGGCTGGTTTTGAAGGACTGTTGGGTGACTTTCCTCGGCCTCCTCATTGCCATGTGGCAGGCCGACTAGCTTTCTGCGTCTTTAGCTGATAAAACTGCGACGCAGGGCCTGCCGTGACGGGCTGTGGCCAGGGTGGACATTCAGCACTCTGTCATAATTGACCGTAACCTGGACCAGCCACTTAGGTAAATCCCCTCCATTCACCTTCGAGTGAAAACCTCTGATCCTTTTTGTCTCCACAAACGTGTCCACCTCGGTGTGTGTGAACCTCAGCCCCGAGGGGTCACTGACAGAGCGCCGGAACCCAGTGGCCGCCACCCATGTACCTGCAGATACCACGTGTCACTGTCCCCTTCGGGCTGGTTCTGAAGAATGTGTTCTGCTCAGAGTGCATGGGCTGGGTGGGAGCAGTGGGGGCACCCTGTAGACCCTAGACGATAAGAACAGATTCATTGTAGTACAGTGGGGACGTTCACAGGCCTGAAGAAATAGAGTGGCCTTCTCTCTAGCCCCCCCACCTTGCTTGATAAAGATCCTTTGAGGGGACTGCTGGTGCTGCTGCTAAGTCAGTTCAGTCGTGTCTGACTCTGTGTGACCCCACAGATGGCAGCCCACCAGGCTCCCCCGTCCCTGGTATTCTCCAGGCAAGAATACTGGAGTAGATTGCCATTTCCTTCTCCAATGCATCAAAATGACGTTGCTCAGTCGTGCCCGACCCTCAGCGACCCCATGGATTGCAGCCTTCCAGGCTCCTCCATCCATGGGATTTTCCAGGCAGGAGTACTGGAGTGGGGTGCCATTGCCTTCTCCGTTGAGGGGGCTAGGAGGGACAGTATTTGAAGTCAGGAGAGCCCTGGGCTGCGAGGTGGCTCCAGATGGAGCCTGGTTTGATTAAGACCACGTGCAGTAGATTGGGGCTCGGCAAACAGTGGTCCGGATATTGAGCCAGATCACGCTCTGGGTTTGTAGCTTCATTCATGGAAAGCTGTCTGGCTCTTCCCAGAGAAGGTGATATCAGCCTTGCGACCCGGAGTGACTGCCTTCCCCAGCTTTGCCTGTCCGCCCTCTCATCTCTGAATGCCTTCTGTCAAAGCAAAGTGTAATGCACATCCTATGTCCAAGGTAAATCTAAGGTCATGCTTCAGATTTATGAGGTTCTTTTGGACAGAATAGCCTTTGGAGGCACCTTCAAAATAGAAACAGAAGCATCTTTATTGCTTAATGGAGAGCCGTTTCTCATTTTTCTGAAACGTGCTCATACGTTAAAACAGATTTTGGGTTTAGGGAGAAGAAATTTCTTTTTCCAAGTTAAGTTTAAGGCGCATTAGTGTGTGTCTTGGGGTTTTGGTTTTGAAGGATCCTTTGTAAAATAAGTTCTAAATTGTCTTTAATTTCAAGATGTTGAACTAGCAGTGTACTAAATGAATTTTTCTTCAAGTCAACTTCTTCAAAACTTGACATGGTGAAGTAATGTGACAGAGATTCAGAAAGGAAGTGTCGAAAGTCTTCTGGTTGAATTCATTTAAAAGGTACTAAATATAGATTATTCTATAGAACAGTTCTGGTGTTTGGAGGAGGAGGAAGCTGGAAAGAGCTCCCTGTTTACTTGGTGGCAGCGAGTCCTGCAGCTGGTGTGACTTCTGCAGTCCCTTGACTGCACTACCGGGGCCCTGGTCTCAGGCTGGTTCAGACCTGCTGCTCCAGCATCGGACCATTTCTGCGCACAGTCTGGCAGAGCCAGGAACCTCCTGACTGACCTGAAGACCCATTCCTTCTTTATGTTGTACAGTGATTGTGAGTAGAATGACTCCATGCTAATGAATTTCTCGAGCGTGGCAGACACGGCCATGTTGCATGTTCACACCGGAGTTTTAAAAAAAGAAATGAACAGTGCTTTCCACGTGAAGCTTTTTGCAAGTGATTCTGGGAAACCAAGGTGCCTTTTGACAGTCATCTGCTCTTTTAGCTTCTAAAAAAAACATCCAAATCAATGTTCCTTTTTAGATTTACAAAGCTGTGCAGTCCCTATCACACTACCAATGATGTTTTTCATAGAACTGGAAGAAAAAATTTTACAGTTTGTATGGACACTCAAAGGACCCCGAATAACCAAAGCAATTTTGACAAAGAAACACTGAGCTGGAGGAATCAAGCTTCCTGACTTCAGACTATACTACAAAGCTGCAGTCATCAAGACAGTATGGTACTGGCACAGAAACAGAAATACAGACCAATGAAACAAGCTAGAAAGCCCAGAGATTAGACTTACACACCTATGAGCACCTTACCTTTGACAAAAGAGGCAAGAATATGCAATGAAGATGGAGAAAAGACAGCCTTTTCAATAAATGGCACTGTGAAAACTGGACAGCTACATGTAAAAGAATTAAACCAGAACACTTCCTAACGTCATACCCAAAAATAAACTCAAAATGGATTAAAGACTTAAATGTAAGGTCAGAAACTATAAAGCTCTTAGAGGAAAACAGGCAAAAGACTCTTTGACATACATCATAGCAAGATCCTCTGTGACCCACCTCCTAGAGTAATGGAAATAAAAGTAAACAAATGAGACCTGCTGCTGCTGCTACTGCTGAGTCGCTTCAGTCGTGTCTGACTCTGTGCGACCCCACAGACGGAAGCCCACCAGGCTCCCCCGTCCCTGGGATTCTCCAGGCAAGAACACTGGAGTGGGTTGCCATTTCCTTCTCCAATGCATGAAAGTGAAAAGTGAAAGGGAAGTCTCTCAGTCGTGTCCGACTCTAGCGATCCCATGGACTGCAGCCCACCAGCCTCCTCCGTCCATGGGATTTTCCAGGCAAAATACTGGAGTGGGGTGCCATTGCCTTCTCTGAAATGAGACCTAATTAAACTTAAAAGCTTTTGCGTAGCAAAGGAAACAGTAAACAAGATTAAAAGACAGCCCTCAGAATGGGAGAAAGTAATTGCAAGTGAAACAAATGACAAAGGATTAATCTCTACAGATTTTAAACTTGCAGGAAAGTTGGAAATACAGCCCAGAGACCTTGCTTCCCTCCAACCATTGTCTGTCTATTTCCTACCAAAAAGGACATAGTCTTGTACAACCAGAATCATACCATGAGAATCAGGAAATTGATGCTGACTCGTGACTACCTTCTAACACTCAGACCCCGCCATGTCCATGTCTAACAGATCCTGTGTAGTCACCCGTCACATTTGGTGTCCTTTAGCCTGGAGCCACTCCTCCGTCCTTCCTTAACTTCTGTGTCCCAGTGTTTTGGGGAAGGCCCCTCACGTTGGGTTTGTCTGACGTCTCCTCGAAGTTGTACTCAGGTTGCACGTCTTCAGCAGGCATATCCCGGAAGCCCTGCCAGGCCCTCCTCACACCCTCCCATCAAGCGGCGCACAGTTTAACCTGTCCTCTTACGTCTGGTGTCCACTCTGATCCCTGGCTTAAGGCGGTGTCTGTCAGATGGCTCTGTTGTAAAGCAAGTCCTTCCCCCTTTGTAATTACTGAGTATTTTGTGAGGATGTACTTTGAAATGCTATATATAACATGCTGTCCATCGTCCACTTCTGCTTCTTGGTGTTGGTGGGGACTCCTGGTTTCCTAGTGACTGGATAGATGATCCTTCATTACCTGCACTGTCCCCTCTGATGCTCAATTGCCCCTCACTTGGCCAGCGTGCACCTCCTCAAACTGGCTTCTTCGCCCTGTCCTGTCCACATCGTCTTTGGGCTTTTCCTCACTTTGGGGCTCATCTTGTGCTGGAATCAGCCATGTCTCCACAGACCCCCAGTTCCCTGCAGAGCAGAATGATGCTCAGAAATAGAGGTCTGTGTTCCACCTGCTTATTGCCATTGCTCCATCACTGTTCTCAGGTCCTCTCGGAAGATGGGGGGGGGGGGGTGAGGGGACGTGAGTGAGTGTGCATGTGCATCTTTACACACCAGCCTATGGAAAACTGTGTCCACACGTGCATGGATCCCCCAGTTCCAGTCCAGTGCCCCCGGGCTGACTCAGGTGTTCTCCTTTTGCATGTTTGTGACTCCGTTGTCCAAAATGAGGAACCCAGGTCTTAGTACCCTTATTAGTCTGTTGGCTTAGTAGGTGAATGCACTGGAGGTCCCCAGTCTCCATCCAGCAGGCTGCCCACTGCTGGGGAACCCTGTATCCCACTGGGCTCGGTCTCCCTGCACCCTGGGCCCCCACCCGTCTCACCCATGAGACCTGATCCTGCTTGGCTGTGGGACTGAAGTGCTGGGGGAGGAGAAGGTTGATGGGCTCAGTCAGTGTCTCAGGAACTGCACGCTTCCTCTGGGCCTTGTCTGGGGCCCAGATTCTGTTTGTTCCTGTCTGAGGTCTTCCGACCTAGCTCGTTGCTACCTGTCCCCATCAGCACCCTCTCTCTGGCAGTTTCCCTGAGCAGCATCAGGTCTGTAACAGCCCGGTTGATTTGAGGAACCACTTTGCAGCCTGATTTATAAAAAATTCAAAAAGTAATTTTCAGAGTATTTTAGACACCCTTTTGCACTCAACTCTCAGCTCTTTAAAACTCTGGCTACTTTATAGCTGTTGCAGTTATTATTTCTTTTTTCTTAAAATAGTATATTCCCCGAAGTAGGGGAAAAAAATAATAATAAGCACAGAATTGCTGATAAGCAGAAACAAGTGAAAAGAGACAGCAGTTTGTGTGTGTTTGCAATGTAACCTTTTCGCTTGCTCTTGGGGAATTATCCTAAAGTGGTACATCAATACTGAAAGACACAAAACTGGAACTCTCCACCCCATCATAAAACCAGGAGAAAAAGTGAAGCAGGCATTTGTGGCTGGGAGCTCCCTTCGGGCTGCAGCAAAAAGCCAGAAGCCCTTTTGTGAGTCACAGGACAGCCAGCGGCTGCCTACAGATAACCCCATCACGGCCCCAGACGGAAGGGCTTTGCCGTGAGGTTCAGAGTTTAGCTCAACTACGAGCGGCAAAGGCTGCTGATGGAGGTGTTCTGAACCCCTAGAATCGTCTCTTCCTATCCTGTTGATGTGCAGAAAGGAACAGCACTCGCTGACTCTGTTCCTGTGTATCACGGCTCCCAGCCGGGCCAGCTTGTCTGGTATTCACCCCCTGTGTCTCTGAACGTTCTCTCGCGCAGAACACGTACACCAATGCAGATAAGTTACTCGAGGCGGCCGAGCAGCTGGCCCAGACCGGAGAATGTGACCCGGAAGAGATCTATCAGGCTGCCCATCAGCTCGAGGACCGGATACAGGATTTCGTGCGGCGCGTTGAGCAGCGGAAGATCCTCCTGGACATGTCGGTATCGTTTCACACGCACGTGAAAGAGGTAAGCTTCCGGGGCAAAGATGGAGCCCCCGCCTGGAAGGGCCTTGGGGCTCCTTGGGTGGAACGAGCGTGGTTGTGATGTCAGGAAGGGAACCAGAGGTGGCCGGCGAGGCCATGTCGCCCATGGGTGGTGGCGGCGGGGACCCAGCTGGCCTTGCGGGCTTGCCTTTGTCACACGGGCACACACGCCCCATTTCCCAGGGAGGCGCCTGCCAGGACCAGACCTGTGAGGGTAGGGGTGGCCTGGGGAGCTGCGGGTCAGGAGGAGAGCAGGGAAAACAGGAGCTGGGGGAGACCCTTGGAGAGAGGAGGGCACTTTCATTTTAGCAGAAGCGGATGACCTGCACTTTGGGGTCAGGGCTATGGGGCTTCCTTTCTGCCTATGACCCTGTCATGTGGTTGAAGGCATGGCTGCGTTCAGATTTTATCAGATTGTGTGGCTGCCTTCAGATACTCGTAGGAGTGCATTTTATATAATGCTGAATTTATTAACAGTGCTGTCATCCGTAAGCTTTCCTGGTAAACTTGTCTTCAGATAAGAGATAATGTGTAATTTGGTAAATGGGAAGTAGGTTGGTATTAATTATATCTTGCATGTGTGTTATTCTTAGTGAAAACTGTAGTCCAGTATAAAATTGAAAAAAAAAAAAATAGAAAGTTACAACTGAAAAAACTATAATATTATGTAACCTTTGAGGTAGAAGGATTTGTAGTAAAAGCTAAAGTTTTCAGTAGGACTGCAAATTTAAAATGTTACCTTCACTGCATCTTATTTCTAAGGGGATACATTCTCCATTTCACAGCTCTTTATAAACTAGAAATGGGGGCCCTTTTGGGTAATTTGAGGTTGAGTCCAGAAAGGCTGTAGTAACAGGCTAGGAAGAAAGATCTGGAAGGAGCCAAACTGTGGAAGACACTTGCTAACGGGTAGGCCTGGCTTGCCTTGTTTAAAGACTCAGGAACTTGTGAATTTGTTTAAAAGAAAACTTCTCTGCACATCTGGGATCTTGGGCAGTCGGTCCTCAACCAGGCCATTTGTAGCTTGAATGTTTGACTCTAGGAAAACCATATTCACTTTCAACTCTGAAATTTTGTGAGTCCCGGAGATTTAGTATGTAATACTCGCTCAGTCATATCCAACTCTTTGTGACCCTCTGGACCATAGCCTGCCAGGCTCCTCTGTCCATGGGATTCTCCAGGCAGGAATACTGGAACGGGTTGCCATGCCCTCCTCCAGGGGAGAATAGTATAGGGGGCCTATGTGGCGAATGACTGGGACCCTGAGCAGCCCTTTCTGGGAAGGGGCTGGTGCCCTTTAGATCCTGGACTCTTTGTCAGCATAGAAAACAGACAGGAGCAGCTTCTCTTTCTGGTTTAGTAATGCCACCCCTAAAAAAGACATCACAGTGTTTACAAAGACACTGTTTTTCTCCAAGGAGACACGTTAAGTAGACATTGATTCACAGTGGTTTCTGACTACGGGTGCACGTTCCCCAGTTCCTCACTCATCTGAGTCAAGCCACTACCACTAACTAGTCTCTCTGTCCCTGCCAGTTCCTAGCCTCCCTGCAGCCCTGCCACCAGAAATACACATGTCATAACTTAGATCACCTTGCTTTTGAACCATCAGTGATTCTCTGTGTGTCTGGAGCAACAGCTTGAAACACCACAGCGTGCTCACGGTCTGGTCCATGCAGTGGGATGCACTGCTTTTCTTATCTTCCACAGCAGTTAGCTATCCGTCCCACCGCCCCGCACTGTAGAGCTTTCTCTCTACGCACCTGTTTTGGGATAGCTGTGGGTTACTCTCTTTTCCATCAGTATTATTATAGGATGCTAGCTGCTCTTTCTCGGATGCATTTTTTCCACTCTGGGAGAGAGAAAGATGCTGTGCATGGAAAAGCAGGTTGTGTCTTTGCTCTTTAAGCTGGGACAGACAGAAAGCAGAGCCGACTGGACCTTCCGGGGGAGGTGGAGTGGGTGGGGGCCGCTGTTCCTCACCCAGGCTGCAGGGGGCGCTGTGGCCCTGGATGGGCCCCTGGGCCACATGCACAGACTCAGCTGAGGGAAGGGCAGGAGGCCCGGAGTCTGCAGGGCACACAGGTGACGGGGTGCCTGTGTCCCAGGCCTCTGGTTAGGGGTGTTCTTAGTAGGATTCATGAAGATTTAACTCACATTTAGGACCAAAAAAAGGCGCTTTCCACGAATTACTATTTACGACTTTGATCACCTTTTCCACTTTTTGTTACGGTTCTCGTGGAGCAGGCACTAAAGGAAGCCGTAAGGAAAGCCTTTTACAAAAGCCGTTCTCCAGAGACTTCAGTTTGGGTTCACTGGATTTTGTAACATCAGCAGCATTTTTAAGGAAAAATTTTACAGTGAGAGCATTCCAGTTGGCCAACTATAGAATCTGTTGTGTCGCTAGGCCTGGACATTTATTGAAAAGTGAAAATGCATTTTGTTCTCTAGTCTTAACACTGTAGGAACTTCTAGTATATATGAAGTTTGTAGACTAAGGAGAACTTAAACTGTTTGAGAAGTGAAGTGGTTCCCCTTAGCAATTCGAGATGTTTCCACGTATTCATTCTTTCCTTTGTGCATGAAAGACCATCACAGTAGCAGAGAAACTGGTGTGTTTACTATGATTTGGTTCCTTGTACATGTGTGCCCCCAAAGTGACCTGGGCCAGGGGAGGGTTGGGCGACAGCTGTGGGGAGGGGTGCCAGAGGCAACCAGAGAGGGGGCCTTCAGGGAAGCTGGTCACCCACAGGCGTGGAGTGTGCTGTGATTCTTCCCCTCGATGTGCTCAGACTTCATTTTTAGCCCCGTCATTTTGTAGGTAGACTGAGTATTCTTTTTCTTGACCAGCCCGGGAACCTTGCTCTCTCTCCGTTCTCTCTGCTACACGAGTGTCCTCTGGCCCACCAGAGAGCTTGGTAGGTTTCACACAGGAAGGAATGGCTACTTCAGTCTTTGTCTGTTGAAAATGGTTATTGAAAAATGACTTTGTTTAGAAGAAATTTCATTACCTGCTTTAAAACAAAATTTAAAGTGAGAGAAAGTCCAGGAGGAGGAAATCATGCTAATTAAATGTGTGTTTGCATCAAGGCACTAAATAGAACATATCAGATGAATGAAAACTTGCTAGAGATTTAAGTTATCAGAATGAATTTTTCTCAAGCAGTTCATATGACTTAAAATCACACAGAGCGAGATAGAAAAAGCGAGTTGCCATTTCTGTTTAGGCAAATACAGGAAGCTTTAAAGAAGTTAATGGTCAGAGGTTCTCCTGACATGGACGTTCACCTTCCTCACACCCAGATGTTTGGCTGTGCTTTTATTTCTCACTTGATCCGGAGCATAGCCTCCTCCATCTTGTGGTCAATCTCCGGCTCTCTGAGGAGCAAGTAGTTCAGAGATGGTCTCATTAACAGCCAGCTTGGAGAAGGTGCCAGCACACGGTGATAACCTGCTCAGTGTTGGGTCAGGAATTTCTATGAGCGAAGGTCGGTGGTTGTAAGTCTTGTTGCGGACCGGGCGCTTAGGCTCAGCATGGAGACCTCAGCCTCCCCTCTCTTATACCTGGAGAACAGAACGCAGGTGCTCGATCCCGGGAAGAAGGAAAAGAGGAAACACAGCCAACCCGTGAACAACATGCGTTTGAACTGCACAGGTCTGCACACGCGTGGATGTTTTTCAGCTACACGTTCTACAGATGTGGAACTGCAGATGTGGAGGGACTCTGGATGCAGAGGGCTGACTGGAGATCTTCCATGGATTTCTGACTGTGTCCCTACCTCTGTGTTGTTCAAGGGTCAGCTGCATTTTCACGTGGATGGCAAGTGTTTTATACCTTGATTTGAATGCAGAGGTGGCTGAGAGAGGTGGTCAGCTCTAATCTCACCCTTAAACCCAGATTGGGATTGGGAAGCATCCTGGGACCCTTTTTTTTTCTCTGAAAGTATTCATGAAATTATTTAATCTTTCACGTGACTTGAAGACTGTTCGTCTGTCCTTTTTTTTAAAAAAAAAAAAAGATTTTGAAGTAGTAGTATTTAAAAGGATTGTTGATTTTAAGCGAGATTTTGTCTTCTACCTGTTAATCTCTTTCTTCCCATAGTTTTTGTTGCATTTTATTCACATCAGTTCTGCTTATAACTGTCCCACTGGGGAACTTTGTTACCTGTCCTCCTTTCCTTTTGAATGCATTTTCCACTGTGGATTCCTTCATCCATCTCTTCACCCATTCATTCCAAAGTGTCTCCCAGGCCAACTGTAACATCCAGGGAGGGGATATAAAAATGAAGGACAAAGGAAGAGCATTCTTTTGTGTGTGTCACATATTTTAGATGTCTGTTTCTCCTGCTAGAAGTTTAGTCACTTGAAGACCACAACCTCGTTTCCCTTGTCTTTGTAGCCTGCCTCCCAGACTTAGCAGATACTCGGTCACTTCGTGGAAGAAACAATGTCTATTTCTAGCTGATCATCCCCGAGACTTAATGATAGAGGGCCATGGTTCCATTTTCAAATATAGCAAAGGCATAATTATTGTCATCCATTCATACTCTTCAACTTCATTCTCAAAATTAGGTCCCGAGTCAACCGATAATTACCTTTGAAATGTGTGGGTTATTTGAGGCAACCAGGTGGTGACTTTGAGTGCTCAGCCAGAGTTTATTTCTGGAACCCAGTTGGTGGGCTTGAGCTGTTTTTTGTTGTTGTTGTTGTTGTTGTTGTTGTTGTTGTTCACTTGGTTCCCAGGAGCCATGGTTTCCCAGGAAAGATGATTCCCGTTGGAATCGGGCTGTGATTCTTGCCGGGTTAAGTCAAGAAGTCCTTTGTTGCTGCTTGTGCAAGCTTACACCCCGAACTGGAACAAGTTTTTGTTTGGGGAAACGCCCAAGAAAGAGGAACCTTTCATTGTATTCAGAAGTCAGAAATAAAGGCCTCCCTACCACCTGGAGATGTTTTGGTCATGGCATGCCAGCCTGGCTTCATTTCTGCACCTAACAGTTGAGCAGGCAGGCCTCTTTCTTTACCCTGGGCCAGTGCCCAGTGTCCCCTGGGAGCAGGGGGAGTGCCGTGGGGGCCCTGCCCCTGCTCAGTGCAGGATCATGAGGAGGCAGGAACTCAAGGCTCCTGTGTCCGCGGTGTGTAGCTTCCCAGCTGCTGCTCCCACCATCCTCACCACGTTTGAAAACCTCCCTTGTGACTCTTCCACCAGCCAGCGCTCAAAGGGCCTAGATTCCTTTTCTCTTCTTTCCCCATGGAGCTGGAGAAGCAGTCCAGCATCTGGCAGTTAAACTGATTCAGGAAAGGTTAAACCAACTAACTACAGGCAGCTTGTGGCCCTCGCATGGACCACAGTTGCCCTCTGATGGGTCTTGTGACTGTAGGCAGTGGCAGTGCAGACCTGTTCAGGACACCTGCCCTTTTCCAGTGCAGTTCAGTTGCTCAGTCGTGTCTGACTTTTTGCGACCCCATGGACCGCAGCCCGCCAGGCCTCCCTGTCCATTGCCAACTCCTGGAGTTTACTTAAACTCATGTCCATTGAGTCGGTGATGGCATCCAGCCATCTGCCATCTCATCCTCTGTAGTCCCCTTCTCTTCCCGCCTTCAATCTTTCCCAGCATCAGGGTCTTTTCAAATGAATCAGTTCTTTGTATCAGGTGGCCAAAGTATTGGAATTTCAGCTTCATCATCAGTCCTTCCAACGAATATTCAGGACTGATTTCCTTTAGGATGGACTGGTTGGATCTTCTTGCAGTCCAAGGGACTCTCAAGAGTCTTCTCCAACACCACAGTTCAAAAGCATCAATTCTTCGTCACTCAGCTTTCTTTATAGTCCAACTCTCACATCCATACATGGCTACTGGAAAAACCATAGCCTTGACTAGATGGACCTTTGTTGGCAAAGTAATGTCTCTGCTTTTCAATATGCTGTCTAGGTTGGGCATAGCTTTTCTTCCAAGGAGCAAGTGTCTTTTAATTTCATAGCTGCAGTCACCATCTGCAGTGATTTTGGAGCCCCCAAAAATAAAGTCAGCCACGTTTCCATTGTCCATCTATTTGCCATGAAGTGGTGGGACCAGATGCCATAATCTTAGTTTTCTGAACTAAGTTTTCTGAACTCTGCCCTTTCCAGAAAAGCCCCATTTCTGTTCATGGCAGGACTACATGCAGGGGAGGGATCATGGTCCTTCTCCGGGTGACCCCAGCCTCTCCAGCACTGATTTCTCCGAATCCCTGTGTTTCCCGTGCAAAGGTCTCTAAAATTTGGTTCCCAACTTTTCAAGACTTTTATTTTGACCTTCTTGGCTCTATTTTCGGTCAACTCTCTGTAGTCTCTAAAACAATTTGTTTTATTGTTTATCCTTAAATATGTGTGATACCTTGAGCCATAGTTTCTTTTTGTGATACCTTGAGCCATAGTTTCTTTTTGTAACTTCCTGTTTTGAAATATTTAGGATCACAGAATGTTGGGAGAAAGGGAAACAGGAGGTCCCTGCACCTTCTCCCATCATCCCTGAGGGGTCATGTCTCACATAACCACATGCCTTGTCAGAGCATGAACGTGACTTTGCCACACTTTCCAAGCTTACTCGAGTTTCCCCAAGTGTGCATGCCCCAAGTGCGCATTCCCCAAGTGTACGTGCGAGCACACATGTTTAGTTTCATGCAGTTTTGCCGTGAGTAGATTCCTGTAACCCCATCACCACTCTTCCACACACGGTCATACAGAATCACCCATCACCAGTGGACTCCTCTGTGCCCGCTCCTTACAACCATGCCTACCCCTCCCCCCGCTCCTCACCCCTGGCAGCCACTCATCTGTCCTTCTCCATCTCTATAATTTTATTTCAAAAATGTTACATAGAGGGAATCATACCACATGTACCTTTTTGAGATTGGCTGTTTCTGCTCAGCACAGTTCCCCTTGGAACCCTTCCCTGTTGTCTCACGAGCCAGGACTTTGTCACTGAGTAGTCTCTCGCTGTATAGACACATCACAGTTTCTGAACAGTTTACCTTTTAAAGAACAATGAGGATATTTTGACTTTTCCAAGAAGAGAAGCTGTGGACCTTCCTGTGGAAGTTTTTGCATGAACTTAACTTTTCATGTCTCTGGGATAATTGCCCAAGAGTGTAATCGCTGGGTCCTTTGGTTAAACACATACTGTTCTGAAAGAAAGTGCCAAACTTTTCCAGAGTGACTGTACCATTTTACACTTCCACTAGCAATTTACGAGTGGTCTGTAGCTTATTAACCTCTCAGACGTCCAGGATTGCTTTGATATATTTGTCAACAGGAAAGGTTAAGATCAAATGCAGAATATTTTAGGAAGTAAAGTTTAGCTTATATGAGCAAATCTTGGTAATTTTTATGTTAATATTCCATTCCTTAGATGAACTCTCTAAGTATGCTCTTAAATGTTTGATTTCTTTAGTTTCTTTATCTGATACAGATACAAATAAACAGGTGAATGGCCACAAGCAAGGGGACACTCAGGGTCTAGAACCATCCTCTGCATCATTAGACCTTGCAAGACTGAGCCTTAGATTTAAGTTTGGACATTTAGTTGCTCCCTATTGGTTTATCAACTGAATCTTCACATAGGTTGTGGTATCTGATATTTCCTTCTTCTTTTTTTTTTTTTTTTAATAGGTGGTCTTCCCCTGGGTGGGACTATCCCCCAAAGTAGTTGTAATCATTTCTGACTTCCTTCTGTAAAAATATAATCTTTATTAAAATAATGAAGAAAGTATATTAAGAGTGCACATTCCCTGACTTAACTGGCCGAGTGACATGGGGTAGACTGCTCCATGGTACCCCAGCTCTCTCTGCAGAACTGGGAATAACAGCATCTCTGAGGGTTATGGGCCATACACACTCCAGGTCCTAGCTGTCAGTAAAGGTGCGTGTCTTTCCTCATCCCTGCCTTGTTACTTGACAAATGATTTAAACAGTCGTTCACAGGGCACAACTCTGATGGCTCCCTTACTTGTCTTTGAGCAACAGGAACTGCTTGATCCGCTGCTGCTGCTCTTTCTCAGAGTTGGTGCCTCACTCTGACCCTTCAGGTCAGCCGCCAGAACCTTGCCGGGTGCTCACCTCCAGCGCCGTGATCTGGGCAGTGCCCGGGGCAGAGGAGGCGGCTCCGGACAACTTCTGCTCCTGGCTCTGTCACGCTGGCATTCTTTGTTTACATCACTCACTACTTTTGTTTCCAGCCAAAGCTGCAAAATAAGTGATTTTTTTTTTTTCCCACCAAACAGAACAGGTTTTGGACAGTTGGGAAAAAGGGATGTTATTATCTAAAAGGAAAATTCTTTTTTCAGTTTAGTGTAATTCATGTTAAAACATTATTTTTGTTAGAGAGCGGTTTAAAGCTGGTTTCTCTCTCAGGGCATAGTGACTCAGATGGTAAAGCATCTGCCTGCAATGCGAGAGACCCGGGTTCAAACCCAGGGTCGGGAAGATCCTCTGGAGAAGGAAATGGCAAACCACTCCAGTACTCTTGCCTGGAGAATCCCAAGGACAGAGGAGCCTGGTGGGCTGCAGTCCATGTGGTTGCAAAGATTCAGACACAGCTTAGCAACTAAACAACAACAACAGTAGAGTGGAACCAGTGAGCATTTGACCAAGCATTTGACATTCAAGTTGTGCGCAAGACAACAGTGTGGGCTGAACGACCGTGAAAAAGAGTCGATTGAGAGTGTCAGTTAACACAGTCAAGACTGTCCTTATCCTCCCAAACTGATCTCCAAGGAGACCTTGCCAGGAAGAAAGGGTTTGTACCTTTCTTTCATAACTCACAGCCAGCAAGTGAATAAGGAAGTGACTTCCAACCCAGGCCCATAATCGAGTCAGCTTGTTGACGAAGGGGATGTAGGAGCTGGAGACCAGTCGTCCAGGGGGACCCCACGCCCCACAGACAGATGGTTTTAATCCCTGGTGTCACATTTACAGGGGAGCAGACTATGCGGTCACCACGTCTTTAACCTGACTCCACTAACCTAGCCAGAACTTTTATGTCTATCTGGGACATCTGGAGAGATTACGGATCCAAACCCAGCCAGCCTGAAAACTTGCTTTGTTGTGTTGAGAGCGATTTATCTTGAAAATGGGCAGGTTGCCATCAAGCTAGGACAGGCTTGGTGCTGAAGCAGAAATCATCGTGGCTGTATTAAAAGCCCTGGCTGGTGAGGCTGGCAGTGGGGTGCTGGTTAGTGGATGACCTCAGCGGGGCTGGAGGATGTTTGCCCTGCAGACCTCTGCCCGCACACGAAGCCTCCGAGTGGGTGGATTGGTGCGGAGGACGAGCTTATCAAAGTCTAGACCAGGGTCTGCCCTATACGTCAGATAAGAAAATAGCTTCTGAGAAGATCTCAGCAAGCGTAAGTCCAGATCTCTCACAGAAATGTCATTCGTGGGTTTTAATTTATGAGTCTGCTTTGACTCAGAATAGGCAGGCGACTTCCCCGGTGATCCACTGCCCACCTTCCAATGCAGGAAATGTGGGTTCGATCCCTGGTCGGGGAACTAATAAGATCCCCTGGGGAAGGAAATGGCAGCCCAACCCCTCCCGTGTTCTTGCCTGGAAAATCTCATGGATAGAGGAGCCTGGTGGGCTCCAGTGCATGGGGGTTGCAGAGTCAGACACGACTGAGCAACTAACACTTTCAAGAATAACAGGTGCTCCTGAAACCCTTCCTCCTCAGTCAGGTGACAGGCATGTACCCCCAGAAGACCCAGTTGCTCATTTCAGACTGAGGAACATGCTGCTTGTAGCTGGAACAGTTCCGCTTTGATCCAGCCTTCCTCTGCCAGAAACAGAATTGTGTTTTCTGTGTGTGGCACACACCCTCTGCAGTTCTGCCTGTAAATTGCCATTGAAACCACCCACTTCTGCTGCCGGCCCTTACGGTTCCCACACTGGCCCTGCAGCCCTGCGTTCTCACTGGAACCTGAATGATGGTCACAGACAAGCGCAGGGCTGTGGGCACCAGTGGAGGTGGCTTCTGTTCACGAGGTGCTTGGGGGGTTGAGTGCTGCCACACTTCTGTGGCTTTTACTCTCGATTCCCATACTGGCTTTACCTGTTAGGGGAGGCATACGTGGTGGAACGCTCCCACTTCAGAGGAGGAAACTGAAGGCAGAGAAGGCCAAGGACCTGCTTAGGGTCACGTAGGGGATAAGGACCCTCCTCTGATCCTCCACATGGCCCAGGCTTGTAGCCTTCACCTGGGTGAGGCTGCAGGTAGAGCAGCCCCCAAGTCTCAGGGCTTGCATCTGACCTCCTCACCCACCCGGTTAGAGACTCAGCCCTTGCCTGGGCTCCCCACCCCAGTGAGCACTTCTAGGAGCCTCACTAACGAAGAAGGGGCTTTTTCAGGGGACTTTATCCCAGCAGAACCTTCATCTCTTCTTTAGGCTTCACCCAGCACAGCCCACAGAGTGTGGGGAAGGGGCTGGAATAGGGGGCGCACGGAGGTCCGACCCAGCTGGATGCATCTTAGCACTGGGTTTTCTCCCGAAAACCCCACGTGTCTTCCTGAACCTGGCCTGTGATCCATGTCTGTACACACCTGCAACCCTATTCTGGGCCGGGTTGACGTTCTCTGCATGGATAACTCAGAGATGGCCTCTAGGGGGCAGCGTTGCCTCACTCCGGCTGCCTAGCCATCCCCTGGCTGCAGGTGAGGAGGTTCTCTTAGAAGCAGACTCCGACTGCTGAGAACTTGGGTAGACTACAGCTCCTCTCTCACTGTGGGGCAGAGGTTTATCTTTTCATTGTAAATTAGCAGCATGTACAGAAATGCAGTTTTTTTCCCCCTTTAGAAAATATGTGGTAGAAAGTTTCACAGGTAGCCTAGAGACCCTTTCTCATTTCTTTATTCAGAAGTTATTTTGGGCATCATAGGTACCACTTTGAAACCTTAAAAATAGACTTTGCCTGAATCATGTTGTATTATTATGATACGTCTCAGTTTATAATCAACTAGCATCAGAAATTACCTCTGTCTGAGACTTTGTCCTCCAAAACGAATTTCCTGTAGGACCAGAGAGACGAATTCTAAAAGGGTAAAGGATCTTTGGGCATTTCAATTGTGAATTTATGTGTAACCTGTTCTTCTACCTCGCTTATTTTTCCCTTTGCAACTGTGTGAACCCAGGATGGACCCCAGTGGTCTACTCCACACCTGGGCCCTACACTGGCCCCACAGCTGGCTGGGCAGTGTGCACCCTCCACCCTGGATGCGTGTTGAGAGGTCCAGGGTGTCAAGGGAATTAAACTAGTTCTTTCCCGATTGCCCTCAGTCTTTCCCAGCATCAGGGTCTTTTCCAGTGGGTCAGCTCTTCACGTCAGGTGGCTAAAGTGTTGGAGTTGTTCAGGGTAAAAGGATTTAAATGTGGTGCAGTGTTAAATTTACCAAAATAAGTGGCCTATTGTGAACAATGGATTAGAACTGGGGCATGTTTTGAAAAATATCCATAGAAAGAACACTTTCAAAAACTGATCCTTATTTTTCTTGTAAGAATAAAACTATAATAGTGGCTAACATTGATGTATTTTGAAGAAATATATATCATCTTGTTGAATCTTCTCAGTAACTCCCTGAGGAAGGCATTGTTACTACCGTGTTCATTTTATGGATGAGAACTGCAAGACATAGATCCAGGTTAGGTTGCCCAAGTCACACCCTGGGAAATGTTAAGTCAGGATTGGAACTCAAGACAATCTGGCTTCAGAACCCACACTCGTAATTGTTATTCAATATTATGAGAAAAGTGTTTTTATAAATTATTTGTGGCTGTAACACTTTTCTGTTGAGATATAACTGACACATACTAGTTTCAGGTATACAACGTAATGATTTAATACTTGGATATATTGTGAAGTCATCACCTTCCCATAAAAGGTTTTTCACGGGAAATATTAAAGCAAATTAAGAGATTTGTTCTGGTCATAGTGCTTTCATCCTTCCTATTATTTATAACTACAGCAACCATGAAATTAAAAGACGCTTACTGCTTGGAAGGAAAGTTATGACCAACCTAGATAGCATATTCAAAAGCAGAGACATTACTTTGCCAACAAAGGTCCATCTAGTCAAGGCTATAGTTTTTCCAGTGGTCATATATGGATGTCAGAGTTGGACTGTGAAGAAACCTGAGCGCCGAAGAATTGACGCTTTTGAACTGTGGTGTTGGAGAAGGAAATAAGTCCTGGGTGTTCTTTGGAAGGACTGATGCTAAAGCTGAAACTCCAGTACTTTGGCCACCTCATGCGAAGAGCCGACTCATTGGAAAAGACCCTGATGCTGGGAGGGATTGGGGGCAGGAGGAGAAGGGGACAACAGAGGATGAGATGGCTGGATGGCATCACTGACTCGATGGACGTGAGTTTGAGTGAACTCTGGGAGTTAGTGATGGACAGGGAGGCCTGGCATGCTGCAATTCATGGGGTCGCAAAGAGTCGGACATGACTGAGCAACTGAACTGAACAGCAACCACGTTCATAAGAATTTAGAGGTGAAAAAAACTAGAGTATGTTATTCTTTATAGATGGTGCATAAAATCAGTCCATATTCGGTCTGTCGAGAAATGGCTTTTTTCATGTTGAGATTCAGTATCAGTGTGAAGTGTCACCCAGTCTGGGGGCCTCCTTTCTGATACTCGACTGGCTTTGCTCCTGAGTTGGCACTGCTAATAGGTCCGCCCATGTGTGCAGGTTGCTGTATCACCGAGGGGCCTCTCTCTAATCTGTAAGATCATAGAGTTGGACTAGCCTCTCTCTCAAATGCCTTTAATTAAAATCCTTGGATTGTATGAAACTTGGTATCTTACAAAAATGAGTAAATAATATGACACAAGTTGACATTTTAACATTTTTGGTAAAATAAACTCTGTAGGGCCCCAAGTTTTTGACTAAAAGTAAGTCCTTTGCCAGCACTTCCCTTATTTTTAAATTTAATTAGCCTATTTAAAGAGCTGACTGCCAGTGCTCTGTTTTGAACTAAATGCATGTTTAGCAACAAAAGAACTCCTACAAGGTTAGCTTGGACTTGCCTTCACTAGTCATTAGAGAATGGCTAATTAAGCTGTAATGAGAAACCACTCATTTCGAATGTCTCCAATTAAAAAGACCAACCACATCAGGAATTGGTGAGGGTGTGGTAGGATTAGAGCATTCGCCTCTTGCAGCAGGTAGATGTGAAATGAGCCACTTTGGAAAACAATCTGGCCCACACTTCCCATGTGATCCAGCCATTCTACGCCTGGACATGTACCTCCAAGAAAGGGAAGTGCAGGTGCCTACAGAGGCCAGACACCAGGGTGCCCCACCCTGGAAACAGCCCGGATGTCATCACCATCTGAGCCGATACGGCGCATCGGCGGCACAGAATGGAATCCCGCTCAATAATGAAGAGGAAAGAACTGTTGATAGACACAGTGGTATGGATAAAGTCTCAACGATGCTGATAAAAGCCAGACCAAAAAAAAAGAATACCTACAACATGATTCTGTGCATAGAATTTCTTTTAGAAAATGGAAGCTAATCTGTAGTGGCAGAAGGCAGGCTGGTGGCTGTCCGGGATGGGGGAGCAGAGAGGAGGAGGGGGTCCTGAGGGCCTCAGGAAGATTCTCGGGGTCAGGGAGCACCCGTGTCGAAGTCTCATTGCCCTTCGCACGGATCTGCATGTGTCAGGGCTCATCAAATCGTATAGAGTAAGTGCCCTATGTGCGAACCTGTATACACTAAGTCCCCTACATGCGAACCTCCAAGTTTGGAACTTTCGGAGATGTGTGTGTGCGTCCCATCAGTGTGAGGCGTGAGTGACGTTGTAGCTGGTCCTCCCGTATCCCATTGCTGACGCGATCCTTCAGCTCTACCATCTCCCACCTCCTCTCCCTTCCCAGGTCAGTGACTTTTCTTGCCTGCTCACTTGATGCTGGCCCAGGTACCAGCTGTTGAAGTGTTACCACTGTACCTTTCATGGTACTGTACTACAAGATTAAAAATGTGTTCTTTTTAAATTATTTGTGTGAAAAGTATTACAAACCTTTTACAGCACAGGACTGTACAGCTGATTGTGTTTGTTTGGTACCTAGGCTAACTTTGTTGGACTTACAAATTGGACGTACGAACATGCTCTCAGAGCAGAACTCATTCGTATGTAGCAAATTTCCTGTATTTTAAACTTCTGCGGTTTCTTGTGTGTCAGTGAGGCCTCAGTTAAGCTGTGGTGCTATCTCTGCCAAGAGGCCTGTGTGGCAGGGCCAGGTAGGGGCAAGCCTCTCCCCGCCACCCCGCCAGCCATCTGTAAGGGACTCATAAGACACCTACCTGTAGCCACCCAGGTGGTGCTAGTGGTATAAAACCCGCCTGTCAGTTCAGGAGACATAAGACTCAGGTTCAATCCCTGGGTCAGGAAGATCCCCTGAAGGCGGGCACAGCAACCCACTTCAGTGTTCTTGCCTGGAGAACCCTATGGACAGAGGAGCCTGGTGGGCTACAGTCCTATGGGGCAAAGAGTCGGATACAACTGAAGCGACTTAGCACAAAGACGCCGGAGGTGACTGTTCCATCCCCAGGAAGCAGGGAGAATTTTCTCTGCACACATAAACCACTTCCAAGCCACCAGGGCCTGCTCCATTTAATTAACCGTCTTTGCTGCTCACTGACCAGGGATTTGGAGGAGGCAGTAGGCTTCCTGGGAGCCGGCGAGATTCTGTTTCCCCGCCAGGCTGGGAGCCACTCTTGTCCTGGGTTATCTTTACCCGCCCAGGTCCATGGACACCTTGTTGGTGATCCTGGCCATGACAGTGACCGTGTGTTCGCAGCCTGCACGCCTCTCGTGAGCTCTGGCCGTGGCCGTGGCCTGGGCTGGGAGCGGGAACCTGGCACAGTTGCGTCCGAATCTCCTGCCGGGTGTGGAGACGGGTTGATTGCACCACGCTGGACGCTTCCTTCTTTTCTGAGGGATGTAAAGCCCCCTGTCTGAACTGCAGCTTAATAACTGATCGTGGATTGTAACGCTCTGGCTAAAAATAAAGCCGTCTGTCTGCTAAATAAGAGAACACACGTGGAAGGATGTCGGTTCCATTTAGCAGAACATCGGAGGGTCTTTTCCATTTCCTCTTTCTCGTGGTTGTGTCGGGAGGGACCGGGAGAGTCGCTGCCCACCCCCGCCCTTCCTTTCTCTCCTTTGTGACAGCCACCCCCCGCCCGGGCTCGCTGCCTGCTTGTTTTTTCACCTCGAGTCCTGCTCTGTGTTCCGCTGCTGTGTGGGGTGCCTCCCTGCCACCCGCCTCCCTTCCGGCTCCTGGGAGCCGCTGCCCCCGGCCACCGCACCCCCCCCCGGGCTGCAGGGCAGGGCCCCTCACGCCGCTGTCCCCGCAGCTGTGGACATGGCTGGAGGAGCTGCAGAAGGAGCTGCTGGACGACGTGTACGCCGAGTCCGTGGAGGCCGTGCAGGACCTCAGCAAGCGCTTCGGCCAGCAGCAGCAGACCACCCTGCAGGTGACTGTGAACGTCATCAAGGAAGGCGAGGACCTGATCCAGCAGCTGAGGTGGGCCCGCCTTGCCCCTGCCCATCCGTCCCTGCCCCTCTGTCCCTACACCCTTGTCCCAGCCCTCCATCCCTGTGCCCATCCCAGCCCCCTGCCCCAGCCCCTCTGCCCCAGCCCCCAATTCCTGTCTCCTATCCCTGCCCCTGTCCCAGTCCCCTGCCTCTACCTACCGCCCCCCCGTCCCAGCCCCCCATCCTTGCCCCTCTGTATCTACC
>SJYQ01104804.1:46770-81798 GCA_006410935.1 Redunca redunca | reverse complement strand
CCGCCCCCAAGAGCCACTGCCCCCTCCACCCAGGCCCCGCCCTCGCCCGCTGCCCCCCTTTCCATATGCACCAGGAGGAGGACGTGGAGGGACAGAATGGCCCCCACCCCAGCTCGGCCCCCGAATGGTGGGGGCTCGGCCCTGGAGCCAGGTGGGCAGCGGGCAGACACCACACAGGAGAGCAAAGCGAGTGAGCTGTGAGGGTGGAGCCCAGGCCGGGCTTCTGCAGACAGGGCTACCTTGTGCCCTCGGCTGGTCACCCTGGACCGGGCCCCCGCACAGCCGTCCCCTCGTCCTGGAGGCAGAGGCTCAGGGCAGTGATGGTCCTCCCCACTCTGTCCTCTTCCTCTTCCTCCGAGACTAGTGCTACCTGAGCCTGCAGTAATGGTGTTTTATGTCCCAGGAAACGCCCCACCCACCCCTGCCCCACCCCACCTTTTTTTCCCCCCCACAGAAATATTCTCAGGTTGCCTGTAATTCTTACCTAAAAATCGACTATTGCACCTTATACGTGACTAGGAGAAAGGACAGGTTTCTTTTCTTCATCAGAAAGAGTGTTTCTTGATTTTCTGCCAAGCAAGACTTTATGTTTTTGAACTTGACGAAGTTCAAGCAGAAGTCATTATCGCTGGATGGTGCTGAATCTGTGTGTGAAACAGCATGAAAGGAACCAGAACTCCCTGGTGGGGCTGGCTTCCTGGAGCCCGAGGGCTTCATGAGCTGCTGGCAGGGGCTTACCTGCTGCCTGTTCAGGTACCTCCAGGCATCCCAGGTGGCCCATGCCCACCCGCCAGAGTCTGCAGAGCGGGCTCTCTTGTCACTTGACCTGCGTTTAGAACAGAGCCATGAGGGTAGGGGGCCCGGACCCCGCGTACTGCAAAAGACAGAGGGGTGCAGGGCTCCTTCAGCTGAGCAGACCCTCTGCCTGACGTGGTCCTGGGTCCCTCAGCCCAGCCCCAAGTGGCAGCTGGTATGTGGGCCTCTCATGGGGCCTTTCGTGGCTGCTTGTCTAAACTTCTGTCAGCCTTTTTATTACATTAAAGAAAGGCCTTCTTAACTGTTAATCGGTGGTGACAAGGAGTTAAATTCTGCCCATGTTGCCGGGTCAGACCTGCTCAGGGGCTTTGGTCTTGACTTTCCCGTCCGCATGGAGCCACGGAGAGAAGAGACGCACTGGTCTCAGCCATGGTGTCCAGCCATGGTCAGGGTGCAGCACTGGGGAGAGCAGTGCTGCACGAACAGAAGAGCCAGCGTAGCTGCCCTCCTCTCTCACCTCCCTTTCTCTCTCACCTCCCTTTCGCAGAAATTACTCCTGTAACCTTAGCTGCTTATTAAATAGTGTCAATCAGGGAATACAAAGAAGCAATCAGAAGCACTATTTGAAGTAGTCCTTCCAACATTTTTGGTATTTGAAAAACAAAAAAAAAGTTGGCTTTGCTTGTATTAATGCTGCTGCAAAAGGGAGAATTTTGTTTTGATCGTGTTTCTTTCATGAAACTCCTGTTGTAAAATGTAGTTGTTTAGTCGCTCAGTAGTGTCCGATTCTTTGCGACCCCATGGACTGCAGCATGGCCAGATTTCCCTGTCCATCACCATCTCCTGGAGCTTGCTCAGATTCATGTCCATTGAGTCAGTGATGCCATCCAACTATCTCATCCTCTGTTGCCCCCTTCTCCTCCTGCCTTCAGTCTTTCCCAGCCTCAGGGTCTTATCTAATGAGTCACCTCTTAGCATCAGGTGGCCAAAGTACTGGAGCTTCAATATCAGTCTTTCCACTGAATATTCAGAATTGATTTCCTTTAATATTGACTGATTTGATCTCCTTGCAGTCCAAGGGACTCTCAAGAGTCTTCTCCAGTACCACAGTTCAAAAGCGTCAATTCTTCAGCACTCAGCCTTCTATGGTCCAACTCTCATATCCATACATGACTGCTGGAAAAATCATAGCTTTACCTATACGGGCCTTTGTTGGCAAAGTAATTTCTCTGCTTTTTTAATATGCTGTCTAGGTTTGTCTTTTCTTCCAAGGAGCAAGTGTCTTTTAATTTCATGGCTGCAGTCACCATCTGCAGTGAATTTGGAACCCAAGAAAATAACGTCTGTCACTGTTTCCGTTGTTTCCACATCTGTTTGCCATGAAGTGATGGGACCGGGTGCCATGATCTTAGTTTTTTGAATGTTGAGTGTTAAGCCAGCATTTTCGCTCTCCTCTGTCACCTTCGTCAAGAGGCTCTTTAGTTCCTCTTCGCTTTCTGCCCTAACGGTGGTATCATCTGCATATCTGAGGTTATTAATATTTTTCCCTGCAATCTTAATTCCAGCTTGTGCTTGCTTCATCCAGCCTAACATTTTGCATGATGTATTCTGCATATAAGTTAAATAAGCAGAGTGGCACTATATAGCCTTGACATACTCCTTTCCCAATTTGGAACCAGTCTGTTGTTCCATGTCCAGTTTTAACTGTTGCTTCTGACCTGCATACAGATTTCTCAGGAGGCAGGTAAGGTGGTCTGGTATTCCTATTTCTTGAAGAATTTTCCACAGTTTGTGTGATCCACACAGTCAAAGGGTTTAGCATAGTCAGTGAAGCAGAAGTAGATATTTTTCTGGAATTCGCTTGGTTTTTCTATGAACCAGTGGACGTTGACAATTTGATCTGTGGTTCCTCTGCCTTTTCTAAATCCAGCTTGTATATCTGAAAGTTCTCAGTTCATGAACTGTTGAAGCCTAGCTTGGAGGATTTTGAGCATTATTTTGCTAGTGTGTGAGATGAGTGCAACTATATGAAAGTTTGAACTTTCTTTGGCATTGCCCTTCTTTGGCATTGGAATGAAAACTGACCTTTTCCAGTTTGCTGGAATATTGAGTGCAGCACTTTAAGAGCCTCATCTTTTAGGATTTGAAATAGCTCAGCTGGAATTCCATCACCTCCACTAATTGTGTTCGTAGATCAGGAACCAAAAACCTAAAATGTAGATCAGGAACCAAAAGCATGCATTTCCCCCACCCTCTCCCTCCNCACCCCTCCCCCACGATAGCCACAGAGTTCTGCATGGCCTCGAACAAAGCCAGCATGCTCAGCCAGGGCTAAGTGTTTTCCTAAGCTGAGAAATTAAGCCTACAGTTCAGCTACAGCCTATAGACCAGCTAAAAGAAAGTCTAAAATCTTTTAAAATGTCATAGCCTGAGAGCCTTCTGTTTCTGTAGAGTAATCCTGAAAATGTGAAAACCTGAGCACGTTAGGCTTTGCTGGGATTTCCTCTCTTGTCTGGGAAAATGCCCCGTCTGACTGCCCGTAGCAGGCATGGCGCAATCTCATGGAAGAAATTCATGGTACCTGGTCAGTGTTTAAAAATCCCCTGTATCACTTGTATTTGAATTGAGATAACCTTTCCATCTCTCAAAAGTGAAGCAGGGTTTCCTGTAGCTTAGAATATCGGGATTTCAGTCTCCAGATAGCCCAAATAAAATCTGCTCCATTGATATGAAAAGAACAGCCAAAGCCTTATGCTAGCATCCTGTGACAGTTACAGAAAACAGCCACAGCTCTCTGTACATTTAGAAAGAAAAAGACTGTCTAAAAATTCGGGGATACATTAAAAAAAAAAATGGTATCTGAGTTATTTCTTCAAAGAATCCTGTTCAAAAAAGCCTTGCACTTTCTTGAGCTTTGTGTTTGCTACAGGTTTATTTTCTTGGCTTGCATGATGATTTAACAAGCCGTAATGCCAAATGTGGGGACAAGATTTTTCCTGATGCTCCTTGATCCTGGCCGTCGCCAGGGTTTCCTTGTGCTCAGTGAGTGTTTTTGAATCCTGCTGCTTTTAGCACATTGATCTTTGTTTATTGTCCATTTCTTGAGAGTTTTCTGAGCCTGACGTTGTCTGCGTGAGGCACCGTGGCTGAGTCTGTAATTCATCACCACACCTAATTCTTCTCCCTCAGGGTCAGAAAGCAAACAAACATTAAGAAAGAAAATTCCCCTTAGAATAGAGATCAAGGTTAAAGTTACGGTAATTTTTTTTTTCCTTTTAAAAAGTATTTTCCTTGTGACTTCTCGGTTTATGTCTAACTTGGCATTGTCTAAAATTATTAATTTGCAAGTGGATATAATTATAAATGAATTAACTTATAAATGAATATATTAATGTAACAGACACATATATTATGCAGACCCAGTAGTAAAAGAAGAAATTGGGGAGATTTGGGCAATAGGAATTTGGAGAAGCCTTAGGATTTTTATTCTTTCCCATCTCACAGCTGAATTCTGTGTAAACTCTCACATTCTCAAATTAATTTCACTACAGCTCCTATTGATAAAAGAAATTAGGATCCATGGGAAAGATAGAGATAATACTTGTTCACAAGAAAGTTTTTCCTCTTTTCTGGATTTTATAATTTTTGTCATTATTTTTAAAAAGTATATCATGTAAGTTTTCAGATCTCCATAAAAGTAGGAAAAATAGTACAGTGACTTTCCAAGTGCCTGTCCTCTAAATTCGATGAATTTGCCCGTCTTACCAAGTACCCTACTTTTGATATTGTTGTGCTGGTGTTTTAGAGGAAAACTCTACCAGCGTAGTGTTTCACTCCTAAAGACTTTGTAAGTGCCTCTGAAAAGTAGGCCATTTTCTTACATAACCACATCCCAAGCACCATGCCAGTTTAAGAGTGTTTCTTGGTTACCTGCTAACAGTCAGCCTCTGTTCAGGTTTCTGCAAGTGCTGCAGAGAGGAGGCACATGGGGTCTGCCCCTGCATTTGTGGTTAATGTGTTCATCTGGAAGTGTCTCTCTCTGCCCTTCTCTTTTTTTCTGTGTGATGACTCGTTGAAGTAACAAGTATCAAAAGAACCAAGTCCCACATTTTGCCTTTTTTCACTTGATTTCTACTAGGCTGTTTAACCATGTTTCTTTCCTTGGCATTGTCTGTAACCTTACAAGGTGGATGGTAGTAGTAGTTTACTCGTGGAAGTCGTGTCCGACTCTTGCAACCCCATGGACTGTGTAGCCCACCAGGTTCTTCTGCCCATGGGATTTCCCGGGCAAGAATACTGGAGTGGGTTGCCATTTCCTTCTCCAAAGAAGGTAGATGGAAAGACCCAATCAGATTCAGGTTCCTTTTGGTTCCCAAAGCTCCACAGCTGACCCTACTTGGCTCTTCCACAAGGCGGCTTGTGTCCTGTCTGGTCCCCCTTTTTCAGGCATGCTGCGGGTAGTCTGCAATCCCAGGAGGTGCCCCATCAGCCTCTCTCTGATAGTCCACTAGGTACTGATGACCTTGACCTGATTAGGTGTTTTACTAGGATTTTTTGTTAGAAAGAAGTTCTCTAATTTTATTATTTCTACACTTAATAGCTAGATTTAACCATAAAGAGGAACTTTGCGTCATCATTCTGTGCTTGAATAATTAGTTTTCTCCTTTAAGAACCAATTTTGAGGATAAAGCTTGATTCCTTTTAATCAGAACCAAAGAGTTTTTCATTAACTTTTTGGATTTCAGCTCTTCTCTTCTAACGTCACTGGGAGTTAATGGGCTTCTTTATAGTCAGTGTATTTGATTCAGTCGTGGTCATTTTTTAGGGTCTAACTGTCCTGTCTTTGGCCAGTAGGAGCCCCGTCCACTGGCCGCTGTGTCCTTCTGACGCAGTCTCATCCATCTCTTCCTCCCTGACTGGGTGCTGAGAGGCGTCACAGCAGGCTTTCGTTCTTCACGTCTTGGTCCTAAGCAGACGGTTTCTCCTGTCAGATCATCTCAGACCTGGAGTCTTGGAACGATGAGCTTTCTCAGCAAATGAATGACTTCGACACGGAGGACCTCACGATCGCGGAGCAGCGCCTGCAGCACCACGCGGACAAGGCCCTGACCATGAACAACCTGACCTTCGACGTCATCCACCAAGGGCAGGACCTGCTGCAGTGCGTCAACGAGGTGCAGGCTTCCGGTGAGCAGCACGCCCGCCCTGCGCCACCCGGGGCTGCCACTCACCCTGGATTCAGGTGTCACACCTGCTCTCTGAATGGAGACGTGTGCTTGCTTTCACCCATGGGAAAGTGAATGTGTTAGTCATTTGGTCGTGTCTGACTCTTCGCAACCCTATGGACTGTAGCCCTCCAGGCTTCTTCTGTCCATGGGGATTCTCCCGGCAAGAATACTGGAGTGGGTAGCCTTTCCCTTCTCCAGGGGATCTTCCCAATCCAGGGACTGAACCCCAGCCTCCTACATTGCAGGCAGTTCCTTTACCATCTGAGCCACCAGGGAAGCCCTCACCCACATGATATGGTCACATTTAACCTTATGACTAGTGTGCTTCCCCCTAATATTCTTTCATGTTATTTCAAGTGGCATGAAGTTTCGTTTTACAAATGATTATTGTTGTACCTCCATGAATGATAAGTAAACCCCAAGAAAATATTTTCATGTCCTTTGTTTTTTTTTCTGAGTTTACATTTTACCAGCAGATGTCACTGTAGGCTCAAAACCGTGGAGGGGACTGTAGTGTTAGAAATTTAGCAGCAGCAGAAGGCAATGGCATCCCACTCCAGTACTCTTGCCTGGAAAATCCCACGGACGGAGGAGCCTTGTAGGCTGCAGTCCATGGAGTCACTAGGAGTCAGACATGACTGAGCGACTTCATTTTCACTTTTTACTTTGATGCATTGGAGAAGGAAATGGCAACCCACTCCAGTATTCTTGCCTGGAGAATCCCAGGGACAGGGGAGCCTGGTGGGCTGCTGTCTATGGGGTCGCACTGAGTCAGACATGACTGAAGCGGCTTAGCAGCAGCAGCAGCAGCAGACTACATTACTCCTGTTACACAAGTCAGATTCAGTGCTTTCTCAAGAGTTGAACATGTATGCGGTGGATAACAAAAATAAGCCAAAGTTCGCTCATTTATAAAGGACTTCTCACTTTGACCAGACATCAGTATAGGAGGAAAAGCAGAAATAGGTAAGAGTTTGGTTTGATTGTGCTTAGTCTCTCAAGTCGTGTCCAACTCTGCAACCCCATGGACTGTAGCCTACCAGGCTCCTCTGTTCGTGGGATTCTCCAGGCAAGAATACTGGAGTGGGTTGCCATGCCCTCCTCCAGGGAATCTTCTCAACCCAGGTTTCCTGCATTGGTTTGATTAGCTGTACCTTAAATTTGGCTTTGGACCCCATCAAACTCATCCTCTGAGACACTCGTGTGCTTGGAGGTGCACGTAAACCCCCTCTGCCGGCCTCAGCCTTCCCAGTCACGGCTTGGCCCCCGCAGGGTAGGTAGGTCAGGTTCCAGATTTAGTGTGTACATCATGCACCCGTTAAGAACAGGTAGAAGTGCTGGTTGAACTCAGGGTGTCCCTTCAACGTCCACAGGCGTGGAGCTGCTTTGCGACAGAGATGTGGACATGGCCACGCGGGTCCAGGACTTGCTGGAGTTTCTGCACGAGAAGCAGCAGGAACTGGATCTGGCGGCTGAGCAGCACCGGAAGCACCTGGAGCAGTGCGTGCAGCTGCGCCACCTGCAGGCCGAAGTCAAGCAGGTACATGAACGGCCGGAGGTCCAAGCCAGACCCACGAGGACCCACAGTGCGCTCCTGGTGACTCGGATATGCGAGCGCTGGGAAAGGTTGGCCCTGATCAGAGCACAGCCCTCCTGATGTAAGGGTAGACCACGCCCCCTGACGCAGCTGCAGCTAGCTGAAGACAGCCAGTGCCCGGGCAGCTGTGCGCTTATTACTCTAGTAGAAAAGCCTTCTCCAACCGGCAGGCCGATCACTTACGAGTCACCTCCCCTTCGCTTGTTTTGTCATTGGTAATCTCTTGCCTGAAACTCTGAACGTGGTGCTTCCTGGGCTGAATAATATACGATTTTTTTTTTCCTCCCCAAATAAACTATTATCAATCTGCCCCAGACCACAGGCTGTGTATGGCTGGGGTCTTCTTGTTTTGTCCCAACTCTATACTGCCACCTCCCAGATAGCATGGCAAAATAAAAATGGACATCTGGAACAGATTGGTTTCAGCTCAGTGCCCGTGGGATTCCATGCCTGTGTGTATTAAGCGTGTCTGTGACATTTTACCTCATGAGCCAGGGAAACCATGGAAGTATGGATTCCCAGGATTCTGGTAGATGCACAGGAAAACATGTTAGTTTGATCAGAGGGGAGTTAATGGTTGCCAACTGGCTGCCAAGTGGCCATTGTAGCCCCAGCCATCACCTCCATGTTCCAGGCATCAGGAAGGGGAAAGCATAACAAGAAAGAGGCAACACCTGCATCAGTAAAGAAAGATGTTCCCCAAATGCTCCCAAAAGCTCTTGCTTTGATCTCAGTGGCTGAAACTACGTCATACCTGTAGCAGGCTGTCATGGTAGCTGAGAAGTGGCTTTATCTCAAGCTCTTTTCCACAAGTGGGGATTTTTCTGAATAAAAGAGATGAGGAAATAGGTATTGGGTAGGTAACCAGCAATTTCTGCCGTAAGCGACTGTCCAGATTGACCGTCCACACTCCCTGTGGCTTCCACAGTCAGAACTGACTTCCGGTTCCGTGATGCTGAGACTAGTGGTGTGGTCCTGATTTTCAGCAGACGGCGGAGCTCATCCTTTGGTGCCTGTGCTGTCTCAGCACTGACACTAATGTGGAGGATACGTTAGTGAGACCAAGGAGCTTATCAAGCAGTGTGGTTATTCTGCATGTTCCTCGGAGAAGGCAATGGCACCCCACTCCAGTACTCTTGCCTGGAAAATCCCATGGATGGAGGAGCCTGGAAGGCTGCAGTCCATGGTGTTGCGGAGGGTCAGACACGACTGAGCGACTTCACTTTCACTTTTCACTTGCATCCATTGGAGAAGGGAATGGCAACCCACTTCAGTGTTCTTGCCTGGAGAATCCCAGGGATGGGGGAGCCTGGTGGGCTGCCGTCTCTGGGGTCGCACAGAGTCGGACATGACTGAAGCGACTTAGCAGCAGCAGCAGCATGTTCCTCAGGACTTAAAGGAGTGAAAGATACATGCATTTTTTATTATCAGGAAATTCTTTGCAGTAGTAGGTTTTCTACTGTGTGATTCTCAATCTGTGTTGACCCATGGACTAATGATCACTCCTCTGATGCTCAACCTTTTTCAGTTCTCACTAGAAACTAAACGTGAGATAATTAATTTTCCTTTTATTTTTTTTAAGTTAAGGTTTTATATGTGCGTGTGTAAACTTTTACTTTTTTATTTTTGGATGTGGTGGTTCTTCCTTGCTGCCTGGGCTTTTCTTGAGTTGTGGTGGGTGGAGGCTCCTCTCCAGCTGCGGTGTGCAGGCCTCTCATTGCGGTGGCTTGTCTCGTGCAGCACAGGCTGTCGGACACTCTGGCTTCAGTAGTTGGGGCCACCAGGCTCTAGAGCACAGGCTCAGTCATTGTGCTGCACAGGCTTAGTTGCTCCAAGGCTTGTGGGATCTTCCCGGACCACAGAAGGAACCCGTGTGTCTCCTACACTGGCAGGCAGATTCTTTACTCCTGAGCCACCAGGGAGGCCCCAGAATTAATTTCAAAATGCAGCACTTAACATTCAGATCACATGGAAGGGAAGCAGGCAGTTGCCAGTAGGGTCACAAGGAAGTCAGTGCTCCCTAGCCGACAGGAGCCACTTGACCGCCCAGCCCTCGGGCCATGTAGCCGTTGCACCGTGCCCGGACGCCCCGGGAGGGGCCGCTGCTGGGAGTCCCCCGTGTTGTGTTCCAGGTGCTGGGCTGGATCCGGAATGGAGAGTCCATGCTGAACGCCGGGCTCATCGCGGCCAGCTCGCTGCAGGAGGCAGAGCAGCTGCAGAGGGAGCACGAGCAGTTCCAGCACGCCATCGAGGTAGGGACCCGGGAGCCCTCGGAGCCCGGCCCCTCCGGCCTCAGGGCCAGCCCGCTAGGCCCCCTCCCTCGGCCCCGACCCTGGGCCCCAAGACGGCCGCGCCTGCAAACCTGCAGTCGGCGCATCACAGGAGCAGGCAGTCCAGCAAGCACTGGATGCGCCCGTGCCGCCAGGACGGCCTCGCCACAAGGGCCCCGGGGCCGAGGGGTGGCTCCTGCCAACCCCCTGCCGTCCCGTGGCTGGCAGGCCCCAGCAGGAACACCTCGGCACCAGGGCGCCCAAGCTGGGGTCTTCACTGAGGTTCCGTCCATTTTGCTGGTCTCAGAGGCACAGCCCACTGCTGTGTAACTGGGGGTGCGTTATTTTCATAGATCCATTATTATTTTCATAAATCCACTGGATTTTCATAGATCCATTGTCTGGCACGGACCTCCAGAGAGCACAGTTGGTTCATTCTTGGCTTTTTTTTAACTGTGTCTCTCTTTCTCTTTTTTCTTTTAATCAATAGTTCTTGAAAACCTGACTTGTCCAAAGTATAAGGTCCAAGTGAAATAAAGAGTGTTCACTTAGACCACCTTTTTTCCTCTCGTTCATTTGCCTCTGGCTGCTCTTAGGAGAAGGATCAATGGGCACAATACACTCGGAACATTTCAGCAGCTTTTTTTTTTCTAGAATGTTGGCCGCTAAGGGTTTTTCCTGCTGTTTCTGAAAAGTTGAAAACCCTGCAGCCAAGACCCGTGCTGGAAAATTCCTAAGGCCTTTATTTCATCCTTCACTGGGTAAACACAGACAGCTGTGGGCCGGCATAAGGACTTTGGCTAACCTGTCGGCCGTGTTTTCCCGAGTGTCCTAATGAAGTCGTGTTAACTGGAGCGGTTGTTTCCGTGAAAGCGATCAGCACTAAAGAAGCCGCAGCCTTCCCCATGAGTGTGTGGCGGGACCCCCCCAACTCAAGGGCCTCCCCTCTCCCCTCCCCCTTAGAAGACACACCAGAGCGCCCTGCAGGTCCAGCAGAAGGCCGAGGCCATGCTGCAGGCCAATCACTACGACATGGACATGATCCGCGACTGCGCCGAGAAGGTCGCCTCGCACTGGCAGCAGCTCATGCTCAAGATGGAAGACCGGCTGAAGCTGGTGAACGCGTCTGTGGCCTTCTACAAGACCTCGGAGCAGGTGGGGGCCTCTGCCCATGTGTCCCCGAGGCCCTACTCCCTCGGGCAACTCAGTCCCTGCCTGGCCAGGCATTCCCGGACCAGTCAAGTCCCAGCGTAGCAGAGAAGAGCAGCCCCATAGACTTCGGATTATTCTTGCTTATTAGGATTGTTATTCCTTAGGTATCAAGGAATAACAGGTTGGAAAGGATCTGAGAAGAGACATCCCTTTCCCTCTTATTTAAATATACATCCTGAAGCAGGGCAGATTGAGACAGGAAAATCCCCTTTCGTCTGTCCTTGTTCTAAAAAGCCCGCGTGAATCCCCACGTCCGGCGATGGCCTTGGTGCTCGGGCCAGGACCGGTCACCCCTCCTATCCCCTGCCAGGAGGCCCCACTGAGCCCGGCCCCTGTCCCACCGCAGGTCTGCAGCGTCCTGGAGAGCCTGGAGCAGGAGTACAAGAGGGAAGAGGACTGGTGCGGAGGGGCTGACAAGCTGGGCCCCAACTCTGAGACAGACCACGTCACCCCCATGATCAGCAAGCACCTCGAACAGAAGGAAGCGTTCCTGAAGGTACGGAGCTGGCCTTCTGGGTGCTGGTCCCTCGCTCACGGGGTTTGTAGTCCTAGGAGGCTCCACCTGAGCCCGGGGAGTATCTGGATGCCTTCGTCCCCGCATGCCCCCAGTGTAGGGAGTGATGGGGTCACCCAGCTACCCTGGTGGCTCAGATGGTAAAAAAAAATCCACCTGCGATGTAGGAGACTCGAGTTCGATCCCTGGGTCGGGAAGATCCCCTGGAGAAGGCTACCCACACCAGTATTCTTGCCTAGAGAATCCCATGGACAGAGGAACCTGGTGGGCTACAGTCCATGGGGTCAGGAAGAGTCAGACATGACTGAGTGACTATCACCCTTCACTTCTGCATCATCAACAAGTTAACTGATCAGAGATCTTGAAGTCTTTTTTCAGTTGTGATTTACGCTCTCCTTCTAGTTTTCACAGAGAAGGAGCTAGACAGAAATCTTTGTGTATAAAGAATGGGTAGAAGTCCCAATACCAAGTGATTCTAAACTGACATGCAGAAATTGATTTGCTGAAACAAAAGTGCTTAGAGCTCAAAATAATCTTCCTTTGGAAATTAAGCCTTCTTAGGAACAAAGACCATCTCGGAACATGTGTGAGCCCAGTGTAGAGTAGACACAGAGCAGGAACACCCCTTGGGGTCACAGGACCAGTTACTAATACTTATTCAGGAAATGTTTCCTGCAAGAGAAATTTAATCCCATTCAGGCCCAGCTGGAAGTCTTACCTCTAAGAAGGTTTAAATAAGTCACTTTTCAAGGCCGCCTTGTTATTTTCATATACAGTCACACACGAGCCACTGGTGTGCTTCACAACAGTTAAATTTTAAAAGGGGGTTGAAAGGTTTAGCTACATGAATTTGGAACAGTTTTCCACCTTGCCTTCTACCACTTGTGAAAATGACCTCCTGGGTTCTTCTGGTGGCCACTCAGACGTGTTGAAAATAGGTTTGGTGTTTACTGTCCATTGTTGCTTGAAGGAGTTGAGTTTTCCTCGTGGCTCCAGCATCCTGACCTTGGCCGACACCATATCCAGTCACGTTTAATCATTTCTGTTTCTGTTGCATTTTGAAGGTGATCCTCTGAGCTGGTAGAGTTATTAGAGTTATTGTTTGGTCTGAGAGAACAAATTGTAACCTTTGAAAACTCTTAAACCTAGTATCTGACCTGTTATGAGCTTCTCCCACAGAGGTTTTCTTTTAAGCAAATCAAGGTGGGAAAATGGAGCTTCCTGGGGCCTTCAGTTACAACTGTTCAAATAGAACCCAAAAGCCCCTACCCCTGATTGTTGCTGCTGTTTAAGTTTACAAACAAAAATCAAACACAGACCGGGTCAGATTCTTTCATTCATCTTTGTCTTTGACGTGTTGGACATTTTCAAACATTTTATTGTAGAAGTTTGAAAATGTGTACAAAAATTGAGAGAATAGATAATGAACCCCTGTGTACTTCTCACCCAGATTCAATAATTACCAACATGTGGGCATATGCCCATCTTTCCTGGATAATTTTAAATTCTAAGTATTATACCAGTTTATTTATAAGTACTTCTGTGTATGTCTAAGTATTTAAATTCTTCCTTTCTAAAACCATTGAAGGTATGAAAGTGTTAGTTGCTCAGTCGTGTCCAGCTCTTTTGTGACCCCATGGACCGTAGTCCACCAGGCTTCTCTGTCCATGGAATTCTCCAGGCAAGAATACTGGAGTGGGTGGCCATTTCCTCCTCCAGGGGATCTTCCTGACCCAGGGATTGAACCCAGGTCTCCTGCATTGCCGGCAGATTCTTTACCATCTGAGCCACTAGGGAATCCCTCTGAAACCATTCTGTAACCACAATACCATTATCGGATCTGATAAAGTAATAGCAACTTATTTTATGTAAAATTCAGCAGTGTTCAAATTTCTCCAGTTGTCCCATGAATTTGTTTCTGTACCTGGCCTTAATTAAAATCCAGACAAGGCCCAGGCATTGATTTGATTGGTATGTCTCTTAAATCTTAGTCTAAACCTATCCTCCCTTTTTCAATTAGCATTTATTAAGTAAAGAAATGAATCATTCATACTGTGGAGTTTCCCTCACCCTGGGTCTGATGATTGCATCCTGTGGGTCACTTAGCACCATCCTGGATTCTCTCCGTTTCTCTTGGCTGGATTGAGGGCTTGATCAGGTTCGGGTTTGAGTGAGTGGTGGGGCGTGCTTAGGGTGCCTCATGGGTGATGCCATGTATTTCCCGTGGCATTGCCTCAGGACCCACACCATCCCCTCCTGCTATCTCTGTGAGCTGAAGGTTTATCAGAGTCTCAGACGCGGTGAGCCCTAGCATCCCTCAGTACTTCCCCATCAGCCTTTAATCCACTGGATTTAGCTGCCAGTGGTGGTATCACTTAATTAGGAGCTGGACCAGGGTAGTAGTCTTATCATTCCTTCTGTCTTGGTTAGATGGAAATTATTTCCTCCTCAGTTATTTGGTTACGCTAGAATAGAGTTTGGCCAAATAATGTGGGATTTATGGGTGACCGTTTCCCTCTTGATGATTTTCAGAATAATGAGCTGTTTCCCTGGCAACCTCTGCGTATGATCAATGTGTTCTTGTAGCATCATCATGGATTTTAGCGTTTAGTGTGTTTCAGTCACTCACTGAAATCAGGTGTTTGTCTTTTCATAGCCTAAACTTGTCCTGCTGGTGACAGCCCCTTCCAGTCAGGCTGGCTCGGATGTCCTTTTGACCTGACGCTAGCAGTCTTCATGGCTTTCTTGCTGTTTGACATGACAGCTTATTTCAATCTGATCAGTAGAGGCTCATGGTGTATTTTTCTCATTAAAAAAAAGATACCGCAGCCCCTGAAAAGGCCTAGGAACAGCACTCAGCCCACTGATGACGAGCATCCCTCGTGCCCAGGTTGTGGGCTCTTAGTACCGTTCACTTACAAGAAGGACATGGAGCTCCTTGAGGAAAAGATTAACTGCAGATCTGGGCTAGGCAATGGGCAAGATATTTCCCTTTCTAATATAATTAAGGGATTTTAATCCCTTTAATCCCCCTGAACCATTTTGATTTATATTTATCTGTCTTCTGTTAAATAAAACTTTAATACATTAATGAAATTACTTATTTGATTTCTAAGCATGTGCTATCAGTTGTCTGTTACCTCAGTAAAACCGTATAACAAACCACTGTGCAGTTCATTGGCTTAAACCAAAGGGTTATAGGCTAAGACCTGACGGCTAAATGCATTTACTCCCATTGATTTAAGTGTCATCTGTGGCTGCCTTCAGCTACAGTGGGCAGGTTGAGTAGGTGCAGCAGAGACACGGAGACTGCGTGACTCGAGAGCTGAAAATATGTACTGTCTGCCCTCTGCAGAATTCCCAGCATGGTTTAGCCTAGCCCTCCAACCTAGAGTTTCTCCCAGGGCTGCGATCAAGGTATTGGCCAGGGATGCAGTCACCTCAAGGCTAAACTGGGAAGAGAGGCTTCACTTCCCCTCTGGCTGCAGCCCAGTGGTCACCTTGCCACAGGACCTTGCCACAGGGCGGCTCTCAACATAGCAGCCGGCTTCATCGGAGCAAGGGCGCCAAGACTGAGATTTTTTTTTTAATTGCAATGGGATTCAGCCTATGTATTCTCCAGACTGCACATTGGCCAGATGGACGCTTTCAATGTGTGATAGAGCTCCATGGTCCCGTCAGTGGTATACACCGAAGGCATGTTGGTGTGAACCCTGTGAACACGTTGCTCTGCTTTGTTGTTTAGGCTTGCACGCTTGCCAGGAGGAATGCGGACGTCTTCCTTAAGTACCTGCACAGGAACAGCGTGAACATGCCAGGCATGGTGACGCACATCAAAGCCCCCGAGCAGCAAGTGAAAAGTGAGTGCGCCAGGGCCCGGCGGGAGGGGGCCGGCAGCAAATGCTCGGACGTCTGCCCCAGGGCTTCGTTTCATCTTAAAAATGTTTTTTGGCGTTTTTTTTTTATTTCCAATTATGAAAGTATGATATCACATTTATAGGAGACTTGGAAGACACAGAACTAAGTTACATATAGTTCCACTATATATTACAATGTTTTAAGTAGATAATTAAGACTTTTAGTTGGGGTTACAATATCAAACTCTCAAAAATTTGTGGAATGAAAATACAGAAAAGTAGAGGACATAATAGACCTGGAAAGCACTCTGCACCAGTTCAGCACAATTAAGATTTATACAGTTTTCACAGAACAGTAGAATACAAATTCCATTCCAGTTCCCATAGACGATAAACTAGGAGGTGCTGGAACATATCCAGGGACATAAAGCAATGTGCAAGAGTTTCATGGTCTAAAGGTATTGAAGTCATACAGAGTCTGTTCTCTTATCACTGCGGAATTATGTTAAAAATCAGTGTCAAAAGATATTTGAAAAGAACCCATTTTTTCAAGTGCAATGTAACATTTACCAAGAGAGATCTTTGACTTAGCCATTGAAAGCCTCAATAAAGTTAAAAGACTGAAAAATCACAGAGGGTCATTGCAGAGAAGAAAGCATGTAAATGATAAACTGATGTCAAAATGAGAAATTAATATCAAAGATACTGTAAAAACCCCATGTATTTGGAAATTAAATGTCCACTAGGGGTTCATTTTAAATGTCTTTTTAATTTCATTAAAGTTAATCATAAGTTATCTTACTTTAGTAATAAAATATTTAATAAACATAGGTTTATAATTTATTGAGTCAAGTTGAGGGAGAAAATGCAACATGTTCAAGATATTTATTAACATTGTTTTATTCAAAGTAAGTGAAAATATGAATCAGGGAAAAAATGAAAACCAGGATTATCTATAGGCCAATTATTTTAAAAGTTTAAATCACAAAAATGATATACCCATTTCATTGCTACATTGTGTTACCAGTTTTATATACTTAAAGCATTATTAATAAAAGCAAATTGCAAAAGAAACTTATGTAGATGGGTATCCTTTGAATTTAAAAATCTGTAAAAACCATACATACACATTCGGAAATGCATTGTAAAAAACTTGGGAGCAGTTATACTAGACTGTAGGTAGCGTTGAGACAAGTGGAAGTCAAAGCTACTGATAGTTTTTAAGCCATAGAATTCTGATTGACTCTTTTGCAATGAAAATGTATCCAAGTGATATATCACTTGCAACTTAATAATAATTGTTTCTACAAGTTGAATTGGAATGACATGGAAGTGGGTCCTTAGGAAATGATGAGAGTTGTTTAAAACTATTGATACTTGGGCATTGTTCTCTCAGCTTCCATCCTCACCAGAGCCTCAGCACTGCCTCAGGCAGAGGCTACAGAAATAATAGACTAGAAAAGACTTAGAGCCGTTTCATTTTAAGTGGTAGGTTAATTTTTTGACAGGCTTCAAGTTTCAGTCCTAATTAGTTTCGCTAAACTAGTTCACTTTTTCAAGCAAAGAGACCACAGCAATACCAACCACCAAGCTGTGGGTAAATCACAACTGAAAAAAGACTTCAAGATCTCTGATCAGTTAACTTGTTGCTGATGCGACTCGCAGGCTCCTGCTTCTCACAGCACTGAGCTTGAGGAATCAGGTAAATGTTTGTGGAAAAGTTGTTTCCAGGAAAGTTATATTCTAGACATCAGTTACGTGATTTGCAATTCCAGTCAGAGAATCTTTTTCTACAGTTTTTTTTTTTTTAATCTGTTTACTTTATAAACTTCTTGAGTAAAAACGGACTCAACTGTTAAGGATTTTTAAAGTGCACAGACTATAACTTTCCTAATTCCTTTGCCAGTGGTAACCTCTGTGAGGACCTTTGTGCATCCCTTCTGTGCATGTAGATGGCATCCAGATATAAACATGTTTAGCTTCAACTCATCCATCTGGCTTTTTAGTTTTTGTGTTTTGTTTTTTTTTTAATCACAGTGAGACTATATTCCCCTGCAATTTTCTTCTTTCACTTATTAATAATCTTACTGTATATCAGAATTTAGAGACCTGGTCTGTTGTTTTTCTTGTCCAGCACTGTACTGATTCCGTAATTGATTTAACGTGACCCCTAATTGACGTTCTCTTACGTTGCTGCCAGTTTTTGCAAACAGCACCTCGGTGTGTGTGCATCTATAAAGGTTGTGTTGGGAGCTTGTGTCAGCAACGAATCTGAAAGATACATACCTTGTTCAAGGGTGAATACATACCTTGTTCAAGGGTGTGCACACCTCGCTGTCATTGCCCGTTGCTCAATTACCATCGGCTGGGTCTGTATTCCATTTCCCTCCCTCAGTAATACACATACGCAGGTTTCCTCTGTCCCTCCAGCCCAGGCCAGCGTGGTCCTGGCCAGGAAAAGGGCGAAAACTGATCCCATTGCTTGAGTGAGATGAAACATGTGTCCATATTTTTAGTTGGCCACATATCATTTCATAAAATCACGACCTTCATGTTTGTATGCTTTGCTCATTTTGCCAATAGGTTGTTCACATTTTTCCCATTCACTAGTCGGTAAATTCAGAGAAGGCAATGGCACCCCACTCCAGTACTCTTGCCTGGAAAATCCCATGGACGGAGGAGCCTGCAGTCCATGGGGTCACTAAGAGTCTGGCACAACTGAGCGACTTCACTTTCACTTTTCACTTGCATCCATTGGAGAAGGGAATGGCAACCCACTCCAGTGTTCTTGCCTGGAGAATCCCGGGACGGGGGAGCCTGGTGGGCTGCTGTCTCTGGGGTCTCACAGAGTCGGATATGACTGAAGCGACTTAGCAGCAGCAGTCGGTAAATTAGATCCATGTCTCATTTGTTCCCAGTGGCTTTTCTGGGCTCTTCATTGGGGTAATGTTTTTACATATGCGCTGTTTCATTTGATCATGACAGTTTTAAGTCTCATGTAATCAGATTGTTGTCTTACGTTTTCCTTTCTGGCTTCGCGCTTCTCGACTTCACATCCTCTCCTCTCCTAAGAGTTTTGGTTTTGTTTTTTCTTTTTAACACCCTTCATTTTCTTCTACTGCGCCACCATTTTGACTGGCATTTTTTTGTGTGTGTAAATTAATTTATTAATTTTATTTGAAGACCTGCTGAAGTTCCTTCTGCGGGAATGTTCTCAGGGTCTCGCACAAAATACCTAATAATGGTGTTTTCCCAGGCATCCTCAGATTTCCCCAACAAGGGGCGCAGTCGCTACCCCACTGCCCCTGCCGACCTGAGGGGTTAGAGGCCAGCTCAGTGTCCAGTGACCTCAGTCTTAAGAGTGAGCTGGAGCGGTCTGGGCAGGCAGGCAGCGTGGCTCAGTATCTGATGATCTGCAGTGGCATTTGCATTTAAAAATCTCTGAATAGAGATGCCTGCCATTTCCCGAGCGTGTTGACTGACCGCGGGCACTGCCGTGCGGCTCTCTGCTTGCTCTCTCAGATATCTTGAACGAGCTCTTCCAGCGGGAGAACAGGGTGCTGCACTATTGGACCATGAGGAAGCGGCGGCTGGACCAGTGCCAGCAGTACGTGGTCTTTGAGCGAAGCGCCAAGCAGGTCAGTCAGCCCCAGGCCCCCGCTCCCCACGCTCAGGCTGCTGCCGTCAGATGGGCAGCTGCTGACCCTGCAGAGGATGGCAGATCACGCCCTTGAGCAGACACCACCTTGCCTTGCCTTTTACTTAAGTTTGTTGCAGGGACACCCCACGGCCCCGTGCACGTGTGTCCCTCGGTGATTTTGGCATCAACAAGCGTGCCATTCAGCTCTGCCCAAGTCACCATCATGATGGTTTCAGTCACTGGAAAATAATACAGGGGCAGCTTTTTAAATCACTGTGTCTACATTTTCAAGATACAAATTGTGCTCTTCAGATAAATGGAGCTAAAGTTAAGAACTGTGGCAGCATTTCTCAGAATTCAGTAGAGTCGAAAAACTCTGCCGTGCCTTTGGCTAAGGCAGAGACATCGAGAGGGTGCATTTGCCATATCCCCCGGACCCCTTGGAAGTCATTTTGGGATCAAGGCCTTCAGCCCCAATGATCAGTCGTGGAGGTCGTTTTAGGGTAAAGTCTGTCTGATTATAACTCAAACAGGAAAATTCCCATCACTTCTCTTTGAAAGCCTTAACAGTCGCATAAGAATCCATAAACTGTTAGCGCAGAGTCTGGAGGGTTGGGGGCGGGGAGAGGAGGGAGCTTTTCTCGGAATCCTGTGAGCCGTCTCAGTCCCCGGGGCCTCCCCAGGGCTCCTGGTCCCCGAGGACCACGCCGGACCTGCACCGTCTGCTCCATCCTCCTGGAAACCTCCCTGATGCGGGCTTGACCCAGAGTAGCCGTCCAGTCACAGAAAGATTGTTTTTCTCCGCACAGGTTTCCCTCTTGTGGAACAGACTCTGTTTAATCTGGTAAATGTCAGTCTCTCACCGTGGGGCCTGCTGCCCAGAACTGCTTGGCGTCCCAGGGCGGAAGCAGGATTCAGGGTCCCCGGACCTGACACCCTGACCCTAACCCGGCCTCTCCCTCATCTTGACTGACTCTCCAGGATGCAGTGATCGTAATGCCCAGCAGTGGCGGCGAGCAGTAGTAATTTTTAGTGTTTAAAGTCCACTTTCTTAATATTTTTAAAAAGAGAATCCAACTGTATTTCAGATTGACAGGGGCCTGATTTGATTTCTAATTAGAGACGGTTTCATCATCTTCTCTCACACATCTTTCTTATCTCAGTGTTGACAAGCAGTCATTCATCGACAGAGAACAAAGTTGTAAATAATTCCCTTGACAAAGAGAAATAATGTAATGTGCTTCTGCTGTTTCCTAAAGTCAGCTCATTTGCTGAAAATTTAAGATCATTCCGTTTTTGCCATGACAGAGGATGACTGTCAGCCCTGCGGCCCTGTTGGGCTGGGCTCTGGTCTGCACAGTAACAGCAGACGCGCAGGAAATACTGAGTGTGTGGGACATGCTGGTCTTGGTGGCCTCGGCCAGCTCGAGGGTTCGGGACGAGGCTCTGGGGTTCCGGGTGGGCCTGTGGCCGGTGACCCCGGCTCTGCTCTGCACCCCTCGGGGCCCCGGGCTGCTCCTCCCTCCCCTATCTCCACCCCTGCAAGCTGGCGTTCAGTTCAGGGCTCATTCTTGTTTCTTTTTCCTCTCTCCTTACTGCACACTATGGGTATCTCCCAGCCCTGACCTCCCGTTTCTGGTGTCTAGATTTAGAGACCCTGCCTCCCTTCTGGCCTGTTTCCACTGGGGCCTTAACCAAAGCCGAAGTGGACCTGAGGCTCCCCGCGTGCCGTGTCCCCCCAGTGTCTTCTCTGATTCCTGCCTTTCCCCTCATCTTCCCATCCCCACCCCTTCACTGGGTTCCTCTGCCCTCCCCTCTCCCGCTTTGAGCCAGCTCAGGAACCAGCCCAGCCATGTCCTGTCTACACCTTTGGGCCAGTTTGCTAACCGGTGTTGCTTCCTTGACAATCCCTTTTCCATACAGCAACCCCATTCACTTCCAGGCCAAAGACCCAGGCCCTGTGACCCCCAAGGTTCCCCCCTCCCCCTGCCCAGGGCTCTTCCCTCTCAACCCATCCCTTCTCAGCCCAGGAGTCCCTCCGGGTCACAAGGACAGGGCCCTGGCCTCTCCTATCCCGAGCGCCCCCTCAGCACCTGCCTGCGTGGGAGACACTCAGGCAGCCCTCCCTCTGTGAGCAGAACCGCTCGGGACCTTTGGGGGAACTGACCTCCACGGCTTCTGCCTTGTTCAGGGTCAGCGTTGCTTTCGAGGTGGAATAGCTGTACTCCAGCAAAACAAAAGTAAAGTCTCAGCCGGGATGGTGCACAGCAAGTCTTCCGGGTTGTGGCTTTCTTTTCAAAAATAAAAATGTTAATAGAGACAGTGATGTTTCTGTTCCTAGACCAGCAAATCACACTGGACCCAGAGATTATGAGGGTAGATATGGAAGCATTTTTGCTTTTATGTGCTTTTTCTATAGTGTTCCTTTTTTAGATGCGTATGTTTAAGCAAGTTTGATTTCATTTGCAAAGTATGCCGGTAGAAGGGGAAAAACTGCTTCTGTCTAAAAACATGAAGGAGTGAGTAGGAGTTAGAATGTATCCTTCTGTTGCAGCCTGAGCCTAGGCAGCCCCCCTCTCCCCAAGGGGGTTCATCTCTCTCCTCCACCCCGGAGGTTATGTCTAGGATCCCTGCAGCCTGTCCCGTAGCATCTTACATGGAATGAGGAGGCTCCTCTGTGGGGGCCCCCAGAAGGCAAGTGGGTGCTGCCTGAGGGCCCACTGAAGGCAGGAACAGGGAGAAAGGCCTCAAGCTGCGCGTTTGAAAGTTGGGCCTTTGCGCCTGCTTTCTTTTTTCTCTCTCTCTTTTTTTTTTTTATTAGTTAGAACTCCCCAGGAAGGTTCTCAAGTCCCGTGACGTGAATGTCAGTGTTCAGCAGCTCCAGGGTCTCCGACCTCATGCACGCGGTCTCAGGCCTCTTCAGGAAGGATGTTCAGTGCACTCTTGCGGTCCTTTAGGTCCAAGGTCGTAAGAAACTCTTGAACTTGTTAGGCCTTGTGGATGCCCAAGTGACGCGATCCCATTTTTCCAGAATGTTGACTTTTTCTTCTCCTTTTGGAAGGAAGATATACGCTGGAGACGCTCGTTTCTCTTTGAGGGAGCGTCTCTAGCTGGCGGGCCAGCCCAGGCCTGCGGGTGTTTAAATGAGATGCCGGGGAGCTGGGCCTTGCTTCGCCGCTGCCGAGGCCTGAACTCTCTCCCACTGCTGCGTCTAGGCTCTGGAGTGGATCCACGACAGCGGGGAGTTCTACCTCTCCACTCACACGTCCACGGGCTCGAGCATCCAGCACACCCAGGAGCTGCTGAAGGAGCATGAGGACTTCCAGATCACCGCCAAGGTGAGCTCGCGGCGGCCCAAGCCCGAGGGGCCGCCAGGCGTCGCCCGGGTAACCTCGAACCGCGTGTGTGTGCACGCTCAGTCATGCCCGACTCTGTGTGGCCCGTGGACTGTAGCCACTGGGCTCCTATGTCCATGGGAGTCTGCAGGCAAGAATACTGGAGTGGGTTTTCTTCTCCAGGAGATCTTCCTGACCCAGGGATCAAACGCATGCAGGAGACTTCTTTACCATCTGAGCCACCAGGGAATCCTATTTTGTATAAATAAGGTCTTAAAAGTATCGTTGAAGACGTACCTTATAAAATGGAGGAATGGGGTGAGCCCGAGGGGCCCTTAGACCTTAATTTAGGGATAATTCTGAGCCGTTTTCACGCTGTCCCCGCCTGTGCCTTCATTTATCTGTTTCCTCTTATTCCTCTGATTTTCTGGAAAGCCCCACACCCCCTTTATTTTTTCTTACTTCTTGGTCCTTTTCATTATTCTTCTCTTATTTTCATTCTGTTTCATTCCCCAAGGTATTTTCCAAGTGCTTGCTATGTTTATGGAACGCTGGTGTTCCCAGCTTGACTTAGGCGGATCCTGTAGGTGTTTCCTTTCCTTGTCTTCAGCAGTGAAAACTGTTAGAGTAGCACCACGCCCAGATACAGTGGCATCACGCCTGGCTGTCCAGTCCTGAAGCTGTCTGGGTTTGATGGTTGGCACAGTTTATGTCAGTAGCTATTCATAGGTTTATACAACTGGAGGCATTTTCACTTTCCTGCAGAATGAAATACATCTCTATGGCATAGACAGCCCGTATGACTATGAATTTTTAAGCAAGTATGTAAGAATTCACATCAGCATCAATGTTTTCTCAACTGAAATACATATTTGCAGGGCTAATTCCTTTTTTTTAACCACAAAACATTTTTGAGGTTTTTAGGCTTATCTTCTCAACTGGTGGTATTTTTGTTTTTCAGAGCTTTGAATATGCATTCTTTGTACAGTTTTCAGAAGCACCTCTGTTTTGGATGATTTTAAGGTTTTAGAAAAAGTTGGAAGTAAGTTCAGATTTAAGAGTAGAAAATCAGTGGTCAAGCTGGGTAGCAATTGTGGTTAAAGAGTAGTCTTCCTGTAAGTTAAGAAGATTGATTTTCTCCGGTGGCCCTTAACTTGGCTTTGAGAACATATCAATGGGGGAATTTTTAAATCATTTAGGATGACAGCAGCTACTTTGTATCATGTCGATTCCTACTTTTTCACACTTTCTGTATCGATTTCTGACTTCCGGGTAATCTTTCCTGGGCACTGCTCCCCCAGGCCCCACCCCCACCACAAGCTGTAAGTTCATTTTTTCGTTCAGCCTCTGGATTCTGGGCTGTAGGAACCCAAGGTCTCTGTTCTGGAGGAGCCCACAGTCCAGTGGAGCTTGGTGGGGAGCCTTGGCGTTCAGTGGCGGGGGTTACACCCAGAGGGGCTACGGGTGCTCCGAGGGGGTCCCTGCCTGCTCAGTTGAGGGAAGCTGGCCTTTGCAGCCTCTGCAGGTAAGCATCACGTCTTTGCCTTCCCTTCCTCTAGCTCCAGCATGGCTTTGGCTGTGTAATTGTTATTTTTTGTTAGTAATTGGATAATAAATACAGTTATTGTGTGCATTTGATGATTTATATTTGTTTCTTGAGTGTCCCTCGGTTATAAAGATACAAAGAAAATGCCACCACTCAAGTAGACTGAAGTTTTGCTTCTTTGCCCCGACTTAAATTCCCGTGAATGCCGGCCACATGTGCAGCCAGACAGCCGTTCTCCACAGCTTGGCGGGGGACACACCCTGCACACAGTGGGGTGCGAATGTCACTGTCTAGGACTAAGCATTGCGGCAGCTTTGTGCCACTGGTAGAGGCTGTACATAGGGACTTTCCCATTATTCCTAAATTTTCCTTTTCCTCAAACTTGGCTTGTGGGTTTTGGAAGAATGAGCAGTAAGAGGCATACTTTTGGCTCACATTTTGTAAAAAAAAGAAGCATCTAAAATCACAGGTGAAATTTGACCTTTCTATTTTCCGAATACCCAGAGCTGTTTCGTCTGTTGGGTATACGGAATTCTTTTTGCTGAGAGGAGCTCATGGATTTTGAAGGAGCAGCTTGCACTTCTTATTTTCTTAGCATTTTTTCCTTGGTTTCTGGCTACTTTTCCCTTTGATCAGAAAACTCCTGCTGTGCTGCTGGGAGACATCATTGAGTTTTTCGTGTTGAAGTGAGGCTCTTGCTCACCTTCTGTCCCCCTCTGTCTTACTGTCTCCTAAGAAGTCATTTTTCTCTTGTTACACAGAGAAACCTTCTTCTTGCTCTGACATGACATCTTCCAATCCAGTAGTTACATAATTAGTATCTCACGTTTTCGGGGTTAATGGAAATAAAGCCTCCCCTCACTGTCTGATTAAGGCTCATCTTGATTCCTTGGCAACTCAAGGCAGTAATTTTCTCAAAATGCTTTGCATGCACCACCTGCATCCAGGCCCAGGGTGTTTACTTAGAAGAAATTTCCGTCCTCCCCAGACTCCACACATACTGACCTGGACTCACAGGGAGCGGGACCTGACACAGAGCATCTCTAACCATCTCCCCAGGCGGTTTTTATGAGACCCTCTGCCTTAGGCTGACCTTCACAATCTTGTCACCTTCTCCCCACACGGCTCCCTGATTGCCAGTCTCATGTGCCAAACACCTTCTTTGACCAGACGGTGTCCGAGACCATTGAATCTATATTGTCTCCGGGTTTCTGGTCGCCTGAGAACACCACGAATAAGGCTCTTTTGAGTTTGTGGACCTAAGCGTTCAGTCTGCCTTTATTTTTCTCCAGTCCCTTGATTATGCCTAAAGATGAAGTTGCTTGAATTATAATATTTGTACACTTTGAAAACAAAAATCTGCTTTCATAAAAATCTCTTTACACAAGCAAGGAGGCCGCTGTGTCCTGCTGGTAAAGCAGAAGCAAGAGTTGTTAGAAGAGGCACCAGGTGCCCGGCAGTGCGTATCATATGCATTCATGCAAAAAAAATGAAAGGAGAAAATGGCACGTGTACACAGAAACAGTTGTTTGTATGTAGTAAAATGTCCGGCATCATGCGCACAAAGCTGATACAGGCAACAGGCCTATGTGGAGTGAGAAGGCTTTTCACTTTGTGTCCTTTGAATTTTGAATTCTGTGAATTCAAATACACTTTGAATGTATACAAATTCAAGTACAACTCAAATACAATACATGAATGCATTTAAAAAGTACCAGTTAAAATAAAAATACAATATTATAAAAGGTTCATGGATTCGCAGATTCATTCTACTTAGTTTTGATCACACCATTCATTCTTTCATTCAGCAATGCCCCTACTGTGCACCACAAGCTACTGTCTGTGCTGAGCTCATGGACTGCATGTTCTGACTGGAGAAACCAGCAGTAACTTGATGAATAAGTAAATGTATATTCAGTTCAGTTCAGTCGCTCAGTCGTGTCCGACTCTTTGCGACCCCACGAATCGCAGCACGCCAGGCCTCCCTGTCCATCACCAACTCCCGGAGTTCACTCAGACTCACGTCCGTCGTGTCCGTGATGCCATCCAGCCATCTCATCCTGGGTCGTCCCCTTCTCCTCCTGCCCCCAATCCCTCCCAGCATCATAGTCTTTTCCAGTGAGTCAGCTCTTCGCATGAGGTGGCCAAAGTACTGGAGTTTCAGCTTTAGCATCATTCTTTCCAAAGAAATCCCAGGGCTGATCTCCTTCAGAATGGACTGGTTGGATCTCCTTGCAGTCCAAGGGACTCTCAAGAGTCTTCAACACCATATACACGCATGTTAAACAGTAAGAACAAAAGACAGCCATAGGGATGAGGGTTGCCATCTTTGATAGGCCACAGGAAATTTCATCAAGACACCTTTGACTCTCTGATTAGCATTTTTTTGTTTAAATGAAGTTTAAACATGGAAGATTTATAAATCTACCAGGCTTTGCCTATGGGAAATCTTGTGGTCTGCGTTGAGTTTCATATAATCAGAATCAGCCTATTGGTGTCACATACAGACAACTGGTCTGTTTTATGATATATTTTTGACATATGTGAAAATCTTCCTTTGGTTTCTTGGTGGTTTTTGTTTTCTGTTCTGGGGTAGGCAAATTGTGTCTTTTTATCTTTACTTCTATGTCCCCACCACTTAAAACATGAAACCACTTTATTAACCCCTTAAAGATACACAGTTGGCCTTTAGACAACACAGGTTTGAACCGTGTGGGTCCACTTATACTCAGATTTCTTTTGACAGGTAGGTACTACAGTAGTGCGTGATCCCAGTGAAGCCTAGGGTGTGGACCACTTTGGGGCAGTGGTGTGAGAAGCGAGCCAGGAGGCAGTGCCTAGGCCCCTGAATTGTTCAAGGATAAGCTGTTTGCAGTGCCCTCCACTGATGTCATTCATGACAGTGGAGTAGGAATGCTTACATGGTGGTAAAGTACCTTTCTACGCTTTTCAGAAGGTTGGAAAACCTCCTCTAGGCAACTTGATTTTTAAAAAAAATCCTGCATCAGTCATGTTAACTCTCTCTGATATTAAAATTTACTAATGTTTCTAATTTAAATCCTTTTTGGAGTTTATGCTTCTAGGTCTGAAGCTTTGACTTCTTACTTCCTTGGTATATAATTAGGCTTGTCTCAACCAGAAAGGTATCGTGCTGATAACAAGTCAGAAGGTTTGTTTGACAGGTATTTTCCTTTGAGCTCACTCTACTGAGTTCATTTCCACACAAGATGAAGTCCCCAGAAACTTTTAGAATGTTGTCAGTTTTGCTCAATTTCTCCAATAAAGTTTTATAGAATTCACAATAGTGATTTTTATTTTTTTCACAGAGACAGTAATGTCCCTTGAGTTCGCTTTTCACGTGGGTGTTTGTTTTGGTTTTTTTCTAGTATATTACATATTCTTGCCAGTTAAAAGTAACTACTGCACCCATTAAACTTACAGGTGTATATAGACTTGTATAAAGGCCCTAGTGTTAATTTATTATCTCAATAAATATTTGGTAAATGTCCACCATGTACCAGACATAGAGAAGGCATGTGAGATATTAATGAGCAAAACAAGCAAATGTCCCTGGGTACACTCTAACCAGGAGAGAGACAGTGATCTTAACAAGAAAATTATACATCCTTGGAGACTGATGCTACAGAGTGGAGCGGAGCAGATGGGGAGAAGGTGCCTGGGGCAGGGAGGTGAGCAGCAATTTTAAGAGAGTCAGGGAGGCCGGTTAAAAATGGCCTTTATTTGAGCAAAGACATGAAGGAACCACAGAGCTGTTCAGGGGACCAGCTTTCCAGGCCAAAGGGGCCGTGGTGCACAGAACTGAAGGCCAGCAAGCCTGGAGGGGCGTTGGGCAAGTTGGACCCTGTGGGGGAACCCACGGGAGGCCCAGGGCGTTCGTGTAGAGTCTAAGGCTGCTGACAGCAGGCTCTGCAAGCTGCCTAGTGAATTCTGCTCAAAACTTTTATTGTACAAACTGAGATCGTTTATCCAGGTTTTGAACCTTGACCTTCCTTTGGGGGATATTTTAAAGTCAACTTCCTGAATGTTAGGCTTTCACCAGAAAATCTTTATGACTTAACTGAAAAAAGCAGATTCCATAGCAGAAGAGTAACTGGAATCATTTGAAATATCAGTGGGAATGTTGAAGGAAGCTGAACCAGTGATGATAAATGAAGTGGTAACAACGAAGGATATAAGTCTAGTGATAATAAGTGAAATAGTAAATGCAATGGATGTGATAAAAAAAATCTGTTGAAAAATCAGATTTGAGTTACTGCCATGTCTATATATATGTTTATATATATATATATATTTAAATATGTGTGTGTGCGTGCATGCTTAGTCATATCTGACTCTTTGCAACCCCATGGACTGTAGCCCTCCAGGCTCCTCTGTCCATAGGATTTCCTGGACAAGAATACTGGAGTGGGTTGCCATTTCCTTCTCCAGGGGCTCTTCTTGATCCAGGGATCGAACCTAGATCTCTTACGTCTCCTGCATTAGTAGGCATGTTCTTTACCATTAACCCACCAGCGAAGTCCATATTACATATATATAGAGAGAGAGAAGGAAGGAGGGAGGGAGAACACTTGTTTTATGGTTATCCTTAACTTTAAAAAGGAAAAGTTATCCTTCACTTAAAGATCTTTCCTGTGTGCCCATGAGAAGTGAAAAAGTGAAAGTTAGTCGCTCGGTCATGTCCACCTCTTTGTGACCCTGTTCACTGTAGCCAACCATGGAATTCTGTCCATGGAGTTCTCCAGGCAAGAAGACTGGAGTGGGTTGCCACTTCCTTCTCCAAATGTGTATATAAAATGAAATCAATTTATTTTGGAGAGAGAGTTTTCACACGGGAAGCAAGTTTAAAATAGCTCTGTGAAGACAGCTTCCCTGGCGGTAAGTCCTCCTGCGTTATCTCCTGAGAATTGAAGAAAGGAGCGTGTGACATGGCGCCTCTTCAGGGGGCTGGTTAGGTGCCTGTGGGGTTGGGGAGGCGCCTTGGCCACACAGGCGGCCTCAGGAAAAGGAAAATCTCCAATGGCTGCTGCCATGAACAGGCCTTCAGTCTAACTGGGGACGTAGAATAGACAAGCATGAGGTGGGGGGTATCTGTCCCCAGTACCTGCAGCCTTCACAGGAGGAGGGTCGTGGACCGCAGACACCACCCCGAGACAGTCTCCGCTTGCTCAGTCCGCAGGGTCTGGGCGTCTACCAGGTGAAGACACCATCCAAACAGAGCCCAGACTTTTCCTTCAAGGTCGTGAAAATGCCGTTTGTTGGGGAAAGAGGCAAACCAAGGGAGCCAGTCTGGCATGGGGAGGTGAATTGGTGTGGACTTGGGGGTTCAGTCTGAGTGTCTCTCCCCAGCGGTCGTTTTCCTGTCCAGAGCTCAGAGAGCCGTAGGCCAGCTGCCACTGTGTTTCTGGCTGCCGGCAGTTGGACGCATTTGCTTCACAATACTTTTCCTGTTGTTCTTTTGCAGCAAACCAAAGAGAGAGTGAAGCTATTGATACAGCTGGCCGACGGCTTTTGTGAAAAGGGGCATGCCCATGCGGCAGAGATAAAAAAATGTGTCACTGCCGTGGATAAGAGGTACAGAGATTTCTCTCTGCGGATGGAGAAATACAGGACCTCTTTGGAGAAAGCCCTAGGGATTTCTTCAGATTCCAACAAATCGGTAAATTGCTTTGTGCCAGCGGGATAAATTACCGTCTGCGTCTTCGTGTCCTGCTTGTTGATTTAATTAACAGAGGTGCACTGCCTCCCTTATTCCACAGAGCAAAAGTCTTCAGCTGGATATTGTTCCGGCCAGTATCCCCGGCTCAGAGGTGAAACTCCGAGATGCCGCCCATGAACTTAATGAGGAAAAGCGGAAATCCGCCCGCAGGAAAGAGTAAGCTAGCCTCGAAGAGCCCGCCAGGATTCAGTGAGGAAGGGAAGGAAATGTCACTTGGACAAGCACGCTTGCCTCTGTGTGTGCTCTGAAACCGAGCGGCATTAGTCCTTCTCACTGCTCTGAATGCACTTCGTGTTCACAGCAGGAACGACCACTGGCTGCACTGCCCCCACATGAGCTGATTGGGAAACAGTGTCTTGTTTTATCCTTGTGACCCCATCTCGTGGGGTTGGCAACTTGCTCTACTGTCGTTGGTCATCAGTAGGTCATGAGTGATAATACTGGGGAGGAGAAATTAATAATACAAACGCTAAAGTTTGAAAGTTACCAATTGGTAAACTCTACTGAGTGTTAATAGAGACCAAAGATGGCTCTAAACCAGTGGTTCTCAGTCGGAGCTAGCTTTGTTCCCCCCAGAGGGACATTGGGCAGTATGTGGAGACATTTGGGTTGTCAGCTAGTGGGGCGGGGGAAGTGCTACTAGCGTCTTGGGAGCAGAGACCAGGGGTGCCATTCAGCGTCCTGTAGTGCCCAGGTCAGCCCCCAGCAAAGCATCGTGCAGCCCCAGACATCAACACTGCCAAGCTGAGAAACCCTGATCACTGGGTACCATAGTGAAATTTTTTCGGAAATGTTTTTTTTCTTTGACCTGATGACTGGGCACTGTTATTCTTCTACGCATTCTTGTTTTAATCTTCCAGAACACATCACTGGCTAATGCTTTTAAAATCACCTTATTATTTCATTAACCCTAAAAGTGAATAGTTAGAATAAGCCTGTATCCTGACTGTGAATTAAACTGGTCACTTGTCTTCTTCTGCTTTAAGGTTCATAATGGCTGAGCTAATTCAAACTGAAAAGGCTTACGTAAGAGACCTCCGGGAGTGTATGGATGTAAGTAAGTTTTTTTTGCTTGTGTGTTTAGATGGGGTATATACAGCCTTGTTGTTTATTCTTGTATGTGGTCAGTCACTTCAGTCATGTCCAGCTCTTTGCGACCCAATGGACTGTAGCCCGCCAGGCTCCTCGGTCCATGGGAGATGGCCAGGGCTGTTTATTCACCTATTTAATTCTTAAACTGGTCTCCCGTTTCATTGTTGATTTTGAGATTGAAAGTGCACAGGCGGCCCTCTGTGCGTGTTGCTGCACTTCTGTGAAGTTCCAGGCGTGTTTTCGCTCATCACAGAGATGATAACAGCGCTAATCCTCTCGTTTCATTTATCACATGATGGCCTGGCTGACATTCTCTCTGTAGAATTTTACAGCAGCTTCAGAGAGACACGCCTACTGATTACGACCAGCCTCTGATGCTCCGTAGTTTAACGAATGTCCCTTGTACCTTGAGGAACAGCTTAATCCCCAGATTTGAAGCTGGGAGTATATTTAGAGCCGAAAAGAATAGACAGTATGCTCAAATATTAATAGCAACTGAGATTTGTCTTAGGAATAGTTTCTCATGTTGTTTTGTAAGTGGTTCCATTCTTAAGATAACATTTTTAGTTAGACATTAACTCTGGGTGTGTATTGATGGAGAGCAGAAGTAGCCGTTTCTTAGAGATGTGCTCAGGGTTTTTGTCCAACCCTCTCTGTTTCCCTCCTGGCCAGACCTACCTGTGGGAAATGACCAGCGGCGTGGAGGAGATCCCCCCTGGCATTGTGAACAAAGAGCTCATCATCTTCGGGAACATGCAGGAGATCTACGAGTTTCACAATAAGTGAGTGGCTTCATCTGTAGGGACCCTGTTAGCGACTCTGGAAGTCTAGGTACTGTGCAGAAATACCGTGAAAAATGCAAGTTTCTAGTCGAATACACATAGATTCCAGGGATTCTGTTGGAATTTGAAGGAAGCCTGCCAGTCTCGCTTCAAGGACAGACATTCTCGAGACTGTTTTTAACAGAGACTCGACTTTCTGTTTTGAATTCACTCTTTATAGAAATGAGATTTGGAAAGCCGGAAGCCGTTTTGTAGGCACACTGGCTGCTCTCGAGCTGTATCGTCAGCTGCCCCATCAGTTGCTTCTTAGGGTTCAAAGAAAGGGCTGCCCTCCATGGGCTGCAGGCTGATGTTTTTGGTCTTTCCTAAGAAGGAGGAGGAAGGAACTGAGGACAGAACAGATGTGTGGTGTGACCAAAGTAAAGTGCACTTGCCACTGGCCAGAGGAGGCGCATGATTTTATTTTTAAAGTCAAAAAAGGAGAAAAAGAAAAGGCAGTAGCAGCATCTTTAGGTGGAGTCTGTGCACCCCAAATTGGCTGAGAAAGATGGTACTGGGCTAGAGCCAGTGGGGGTCTCCCTCGCCTCTCTGCCCCCGACCCCACCACCAGCAAAGACACGAAGACCTAACTGGTTTCTCTGAACTGAGTATCCCCTAAATTATATCCTTTGCTACTAAACATATCAGGCTCCCCAGGTGGCAGTAGTGGTAAAGAACCCGCCTCAGTGCAAGAAACATAAGAGGCAGCAGGTTCGATCCCTGGATCAGAAAGATCCCCTGGAGAAGGACATGGCAACCCACTCCAGTATTCTTGCCCAGAGAATTCCATGGACAGAGGAGCCTGGGCTGCTACAGTCCTGGGGGTTGCAAAGAGTCAGACACAACAGAAATGACTTAGCATACAGCCTCTGAACAGCTGGGGTAACGATTCTACTGGAAAGTATCTGAAAGTGAAAGGGAAAATCGATCAGTTGTGTCTGACTCTTTGTGACCCTATAGACTATAGAGTCCATGGAATTCTCCAGGCTAGAATACTGGGAGTAGGTAGCTTTTCCCTTCTCCAGGGGATCTTCCCAACCCAGGGATTGAACCCAGGCCTCCCATATCATGGGCAGACTCTTTACCAGTTGAGCTACAAGGGAAGCCCAGAAAGTATCTGAAGGCTGAACTAATCACAGTAACTTACCCCAGTTCATAGCTCTTGCTGTACGTTTTGTTAAACTAAAATCTAAACGATACAGTTTTCATTGCTTTTGATTAAAATGATGCAATTCAGACTTCGCCTAAATTCATGGTATGCTTGGTCTCATTCCTGGCATATTTCACTCGTAAAATGCTTTAGGACACCTTAATAATACAATACCGTTTTTACTCTCTGCAGCATATTCCTAAAAGAGCTGGAAAAATATGAGCAGTTGCCGGAGGACGTGGGACATTGCTTTGTAACCTGGGTAATGAAACCTCAGCAGCTTGTTCTGTCACTACTGTTTGGTGGCTTTGAGGGACGTTAGAAGGGACACTGTCCACTTCTCAAATGGCATCCTTTTCTCCTGGTGTCTGCAGACAGAAAAGCAGACTTCACCCCCAAAGAATTACGTTCTCCAACTAGTTATTACTGTGGAACTAACTTTTCGTTGGCAGTAATGCTGGCTTGGCTTAGAAGGTTGAGTGAATATGCCAGGCCCCCGCATGGCCTTGGGGACTCCTATGTAACTGTGAGTCCCGGTGACAGGCCATGCTGTCTAAGTGTGGCGCTCAGGTTTGCACTCACTGTTGTAGGAAGAGAGGCTGGGGCTCTGTCCTGACTCGCTGGGCCAGGGGAGGTTTCTGGATGTGTGTCCTATCGCAGGACATGTTTCTTATTTTAATATCTTTCTTTAGAAAAGATATTAAATAAATATCTTTTATTTATTGGAGAAATAAATAATTTATTTATTTATGTATTTTATAAATTGGAGGCTTAAATTTCATTTACACACCTGGCTTTTTACATAAAAAAGTTTGTCATAATTTGACTTATTGCCATTTGAAAGGGATACCACTCTAATTTTCTTTTTGTTTATAGGCAGACAAGTTTCAGATGTATGTCACATATTGCAAAAATAAGCCTGATTCTACTCAGCTGATATTAGAGCATGCAGGATCCTACTTTGATGTAAGTAACAGATCACTTAAAAAAAGCTGTGGTGGTTTCTAAGTTGGTTTTGGTGTACGTTAAATGTAGGGCGACTCATAACTTTCACCTAATTAGTATGATATCATTTTTATCAAAAGTGGAGTATTCTTATACTTATGTTTTAAAAATATTTTTCTGTAGTACTCTAAGCTCTATGTACTGTAAAAATTTCAGACTGTGTAATATGCACATGTGTATGTATGTCTTTACTTACAATTTATATACACTCACTAGTTTTTTTATTTGTAATATTGTACATATGAGTATAAACAATGAAGCTAATCATCTTTTCTCCTTTATAAAACAAATAATTTTGAATATTTTTAATCACTTATTTTTCCCATTTCAATTTCATGATGTACTTAATTTCCAAAAGCAGCCTACCAGTAGAATTTTACAAATGGCACTGTAACAACTCAGACCATTGGGAGGTTCATTAATTATATTGTCACAGGTGTAAACATAGTTCCTTTTTTTGGAAAGACTTTACAGAGAGGTTGTTTAGAACAAAAAATGATGGAGTCTTATGATACTAAAGTGATTACGGGGGTTTCCAGAACATAGTCAGATGTGCCAAATACGTTTTGTTCTGATTAAAGATAAGGTACTTTTGAATGTTAGATGTAATTTGGTGTGTGAGTCCACGAGGTTATTAGACTTGTTCCCATGCTGGCGTTTGTACATGGCCACCTGTGACCATCTGCTCTTCTCTGAAAGTCTGCGAAATTAGAGTAAACTTTAGCATCTATCTTTGAAGTAGAGCCCTGGCTGTAGAATGCCCTCTCTTAGTTGTCATTCTCATGACCGGTAATTACACGGCCCTGGCTGGGTGAACAGGAAGCCCACTCTCAGCCCAGGGTGGCCTGCCCTTTCCAGTATTTGACACGACCCTGGATCATCACCACCACCACCACGGCCCTGTGCGGTTAGAATTATTTAAGGCCTAAGAAGCAATGAGAGCGTGTGGCACACATAGTGTCATTTTAAAACCCTGCAGCCTGAGGAGGAAGCCAAGAACTAAGAGATTGGAAATACAGTAGTCTGTTGTGAAAAGGAGAGCAGACGGGAGAGAGTTCCTTATGGTGAGGGTGAAGGAAGCCTCCAGTAGAGAGGGCTGGATGTGGTCTGTGATGAGGGTGCACACATGGCTGGAGCTTCAAGAGCTACAGCCAGAGTCTGACCGCAGGGCGGGCACAGTGATGGCCATGGGGGTGGATCACAGTGACGGCCCAGGGGTCAGGGCACAGTGACAGCCCTGGGGGGGTCGGGGCACAGTGCTGGCGGGG